>AWUE01022580.1:0-12611 GCA_001974825.2 Corchorus olitorius | reverse complement strand
ATTGATTTGTTAGGTTAACAATTGGGGTAATTTAAGCCTTAACCGGTAATCTTATCTAATTAAGGTAATTTAGGAATTAATTTCGACAAGCAATTCTTCGTTTTCATAATTATTAGATATCAATAATCCATGTTATAATTGTCAAGAGGGATATTAATTCTATGTTGGAGGTTTTTATTAATTGTTTCCTTGATTATTCACTGCTATCTTGTTAATTGTTTTCTTTAATTTTCTTGATTGCTTTCTTAGTTAATTTAATTGCTAGTTTGATTAGGTTTAATTTCACTATAAAAATTCTCTTTAATTTGTTTAATTGTTTTAAGAAAAAGATTAATTACCTATTTCTCTGTGGGTTCGACCCCTACTTGCCCTATCTGCTCTAGTTAGGAATTTGTTGGGAATTTTATTTTTATGATTTGCTGACGACCGATCAATCCCACAGAGAAGGGTGATAGATTTTATCCGAAAATTTAGTCCTTAAAATCTTTCAAAAACAACACAGAAAACAGAGATTGACAGAAAGCAATTAAACAGAAAACAATTAAACTAGAAAACAAAGCAAAGTAAATTAAATCTAAGTCTATAGCAGATAAGAAAGAAAACAATAATTAAGGATATACTTCACCAATGATAGAAAATAATCAAATTAATTATGGGTCCTTGATTTAAAAGATAAATTCAATATTAAATTCAAGATGATAACTGGTATAGGGAAAACCCTAACATGCTATTTAGATAAGATTAGCCGTCAAGCCTTAAATTACCCCTTTTTCCTCCTAACTAATCAATTAGCCGTCAAGCCTTAAAGATTTGCTAAGATTCAAAGCATCAAGATCAACTTTTATTAGTTCTTTCACACATGCTTAATAAATAAAACCATACAACAACCAGATAAATCTGATCACTAGCATGCAAACCCAATTAACCCGCCGTCAAGCGCGGCTAACTTGCTACACACAATCAAACATGAACGTCAATCCGCTATTTGATCTAGCCAACAATCTCTCAAATTACCTCTTTAGTGGCCACAATAAATTAATAAAGATCAAGATTGTAGAATTAAAACAGAGTTTAACATGCTATCTATCAAGAATAAAATATCAAATTATAAGAACAGAAATCTCACCATATTTAATTGATTGAATTCACCAAAGGATCAGAAGTATTAAGAGTTTAGCTACTCATGGATTCGGGGAAATCCATGAGTGGCATAAGAATACTTACAGAACTAGAAGGCGGCGAAATCTCTTTACAAAATACCTAGGTATGCCGCACCTCCCTATTGCTATAGAGGGGGGCGGCACCCTTGCCTAAAAACTAGATGAAAGGAAATTATCTATGTGAATATTTTTTGGTGTGTGTTGGTATGTGATTTGTGTTACAGGAGGTGGCTATTTATAGTGGAAATATATCTAGGAATTCCAATCCTAACTTGGAAAGGGGTCTAAGTTGGTTTTGGGTCTAACTTAGACTCCAAGTTAGATCAAAAGTCATCCTAGAGTAGAATCCAAGTTAAAATAGGATCCTGAAAAAATCCTGATTTTGTGCAGGGTCTTCGACGGCATTTTTGGGCTTGAAAACGACAGAACTGGGTCTTGGACTTCAAAGGAAAGTTGTAGATCTCGGAGTTAGCTTTCCAACGAGTGTTCATGGGTTTCAAACGGAGGTCTGAGCAGAAAGTTATGATTTTTCTACCAAAACTGCGCCTTAATCCTAATCCTGTTAGGACTAGAATCGGGAATCTACGGGATTTGGATATTTCCTTGGATATAGGAGTTATTAATTGGGATTTTAAGTCCAATTAATGATTTATATGGGCTGAGTATCTTCTCATATAAAATCCAAAAATACCAAAACTTGAAGGCTTATCCATGGCTTGTCTTCAATTAAGGCTCCAATCTTCGATTCTTGCTCTTGAAATAAATCTTCAAAAATCTTCAAGTCTCCAATTTATCTTCAAATGGTCGTCAAACACGAATTTCGAATCTCCAAATCTATGCTCAAAATTGCTTTGCTAAAATCTGTGTAAAAAGTCATCAAAATACCTCCAAAAATAGTGAAAAATAATAATTTCTCATTTTCAGATCACTTAAAGGCTCAAAACACAAATATTATCAAAATAGCATATATTTAAACATAAATAGGTCCAAAAACATAGTAAAATAACCATAAAAATAGGGTTTAATTTAGCTCAATCATAAGTGCAAGAGTTTTATTGAAAAGGACAACTTTGAAACTTTGGAATCCGGGTAAAGTGGCTCATTCATGCTTTCAAGTAACTTATAAAAGTTTGTAGCCTCTATAGTAGGTTCTTCGTCCCTTGTATCTTCGTTTTAATCACCTACATTTGCATCACTTCCAACTTGATCAGATTCATGGCAAGATTGTCGGTCATGCATGTTCAAAGCATCACGCAACAATCCCCTCACGTCATCTCGTAAGATGTCACCTCCTAAACTTGAACTAGCCGTGGAAGAAGTGGCCGGCATACTTGAATTTCTAGTAGGCAAATCCTCACCATGGCAAACGAACTCCTTATAACCTCTTACAAAGCCATCAATAATTAAATGTTCTCGGACAATGTCTCTCTGATGCCACAAACCGTTTTTACACTTAACACATGGGCACACTATTTCGAGACCTCGACTTTTTTCTCAAAAGCAAAATCAATGAACTGTAAAACCCTGCTTCATAAACAGGATCACACCTGTCCTTTTGCATCCAACTCTTGTCCATTGCACTTTTATTTTATCCTGACAAATTACAAAGGCAAAGTGTTCAAAGATAATGAAATGCTATACTAACATCAACGTTTCAATAACAATAACCATTAAGTAACAAATCCTCACCAAATTTACATTTAACAAAAACATAAATCATGTGTTTCTAATTGGATAAATACATGGATGGCATTGAACAAAATCATAAATCAATACATGACATTGAAAGCTAATGCATAAAGCTAAACAACATCATCAAACAAACTTGGATAAATAGGAAATAATTATATTCTACAACAACCTAAAACATTAATATATGACATAACAACACAAATATTCATGGTCTCTCTAAATTTCTAAGTTCATCGTCATATCATTAGTTTCTCTAAAATTCTAAATTCTAACAAGCTAGACATAAAGCAAACACCAAAATTTCATGAAAGTCAACAAAAATCAAACAACTAAAGGAAAAAGACAAACCCGAATGGTATGAAGAATGAAATTGGAGCTTTGTCTTCTCTTTTCTTCTCCACAACTAGATTAGACTATTTGGAATGAAGAAAACTCATTAGATTGGATGGAAAAAGAGTCAATAATATGTGGTTTAGGCTTGATTAAGCAAGAGGTAGCTCAAATGGTCTGATTTCCCTTTTTTTTTTTTCCAGAGAATTGGATCTATTTTTTGCCGGAATTTGTAGAATGAAGAAGATTGTTCTCGACTTAGTTAAAAGTTGTCTGAACAAGTAAAAACGACGTTGTTTTGGCGAAATAAATTTTGAAGATCGCGGCGTCTTACACACAATAAACGCCGCTATATATAATAAATGGTTTTATTTATTATATATATATATATATTATATTCATATAAAAACTGATAAAATATTGGTATTTTTTGTAAAAAAAAAATTATATATGGCGACGTTTACAACGGAAAACGCCAGTACTTAGCGGCGTTTACCAAACAGATGCCGCCATCTATATTATAGGCGAGGGAATTTTTCCCTCCAAAACAAAGAAAAAAAATTCTCACTCCATATATTACAATTGCGACGTTTCCTTTCCTAGACGCCACTAATTAGCGGCGTCTGATGAGAAAACGCCGCTATATATTATAGGCGTAGAGTTGGAAACTTTGTTTGTTTTAGGGGGGAGGGAATTTTTCCCTCCAAAAAAAAAGAAAAAAAAATCTCTCCCTCCATATATTAAAATGGCGGCGTTTCCTTTTCTAGACACCACTACTTAGCGACGTCTAATGTCAAAACGCCGCTATATATTATAGGCGTAGAGTTGGAAACTTTCTTTGTTTTAGAGGAGGGAATTTTTCCCTCCAAAAAAAGAGAAAAAAATCTCTCCCTCCATATATTAATATGGCGGCATCTTTCTATCGAAACGCCACTAAATGGCGGCGCCTTCATGTCAGACGCCGCTATAGTCAATTTGAGAAAATCATAAAACGCTGCTAAATAAACACCCATATATCAGCGTTTTTTTGTAGTGATAGATCTTGAAAGAGGAAGCGAGGGGGAATTGTTTTGAACTGCTGGAACCAAGGTGCTGCGGGCTGAATTCATATAATCTCCAAGGACACGGATGAATCTACCCCAATATGCAACCATCTTAGCAGTCATAATCGGATAGTATTCCTTTCCCACCACATAGTAAGGGGTGTTCCTACTGAGACACATGTGGTAGGAATGGATAGGCCGAAACAACGCCATGCAATCACTCCATGAGTTGTTCACCATCAAAGCAGCGGGCACTCCTTGCTTCAATCCAAATTGTCTCCTTACTCTATGCATGGGATATGGAGTAGTGTGGAAGGCGCCATCTACGGGGTTAAGATAGGGAACATGACCAGCAGTATATGTAGCACCATAAATGATGTGTTCCTCCGACAGCACACTTCGAGTACAAGCAATACCAGCAGGGGTGTTGGGAGCTAAAGGATAAAAGATGATCCAATGTTGTCTGCTGTCATGCATGATATAGGGCCTCCAGCAGAATTCACTCTCCACATCCATAACTTCAATGAAGCTCGGTGCATCAGAATATATTTTTCATCTCTAGCCACACACAGCAGGATAGGTACACGTGGAGAAACCAGCATAAGCACTCCAGTCATCACCATAGGCGTTCTTGTTGAGCACAGCACCACTTACGGCTCTGTCACCTGCATATCTCGGATAATGCTCAAGCAAAAACATTTGCGGAAAATAGACATCCAAACAAGAGTAAATAGCAATCTCATCATCAACTAGAAGATCGAAACAGTGGTAAAGATTACCAAGATAAAGAGGTGCCAAAGGAAAAGAAACTCCAGCGGCTATCTTCACAGCAATGGGGGCCATTTCCGTATAAGCACCAAAGATGATGGTCAACCAAGCAAGCACAAAGGCTTCTCTTCTCACGGGAGAATTCCTACCATTCCCATTGACAAAGTGGCGGCACCACTCCTTAAGAAAAGGACCCATTTGAGTGTCGGTTGGAGCAATGATGGAGATCAAGATATCATGCCAGTTCTTCTCCTCCAAAGAAAGTACACGGAGTGTGTCTAAGTCATTGTCACCATGGATGGGAAGAAGGGTAAGGTTAATGACATCCTCCAAGGTGACTCCAACCTCTCCAAAAGCAAAAATGAAGGTGTGGGTGTCTCTATTCCACCGGCGGACCAAGTGCTCAACAGCCATATTGTCCTTAGTATAGTAAGCATGACGGGACAAGATGATGGAGGGAATCACCCTGGCTTTCCTCAGCAAATTTGAAAAGGCAGTGTCTCTTAGCACCTCCTCGGTCCATGTGGTCCAAGGACTTTGTGTGCGTGCTGGATGCTCAAACTGAAGTGGCGTTGGCAAGAGCTCTCCACTGCCATACCGAGCCCTGATAAAGCTTTGTGGCAGAGACAGTGTTGCCGTAGCCGCATCAGCCTTGGGGTCAAGGCTACGGTAGACCTCATTCTCTGTTTTGGCCGCTACCAAAGCCCAATCTTCTTAAAAAACAAGCAGTTTGTAATTTACCACAAACTTCGGATTGATAAGCTCAGTGAATATATCAAATGGAGCTGCTGACTGCTCAGAAGCTACATCAAAGAAACAAGGTAGCAGGTCAACACACTTCTACGGATGACAAAGTTGGATACAGCAAAGAATTCCACATCGAAATTCAGCACCAAGTAAGATTCCATAACTCATGAATCTTTACTTTTCCTCAAAAACCACAAACCAAAACACTAGAATAATACATCTCTAAAGTACATCCGAACCACTCAAACAGTATTCAAAACACATTCCAACGTTAAGTAAACTATAAAACCAAGACTTACGCATTATGAAGAAAAAGACAAAAGTCAGATTTCAACAAAGCCAAAGTCTCGACAAAGCCACCAAAAAACCTGTTACAAAGAAAACAAAATTATGGATGCAACCTATATATATTCTTTGAAAAGAACCCAAAACAGGTTCAATAACAACACAAAATTCAAAAGCCATGAAGCAAATCTGTGGCTACTCATCAAAAATTACAAATGGGAGCAAGTTAAGCCTCCTACTTCAACAGAAACAATTCATGAAAAGGTGGTTAACGGTCTACTTAAAATCAAAGGCCAAAACCTTCATGAGTTTCAGCATCAACAAAACACAAAGCTTTGAAACATAAACAAGCTTTTGATTTGGGATGCCCATTATCTTATTGAAAATTTGTTCAAGAAAACAATTACCCAAATCCTCTCTAATCTTGATTCTCACTTTTGCCTTGATGAGGGAGAAACTCAAACATGCAAAACCCATCACCATTGAAAGGAAACATAAAGCTATAATCTTTTTCTTAAGAAAACCCAAAAGAGGGTAAAATCAAACCTAAAACAGAATGTTGAAACAAAAATCAAGGAGAAAATGGAGCAAGGGGGGATTGCGGTTTGCTTACCTTGGTGAAAGCGGCGACGACGTGGAACCAGTCCGACGAAAAGTTTGCCCGGCAGTGGTGAATGGTTATCCCAAAGAAGAAGATGAAGCAACGGTTTTGAAGAAAAAAAAAGAAAGGGGATGAAGAATAGAAAAAACTGAAACAGGGAGAGATTAAAAATCAATTAAAAGGAGAAGGGGAAATGACGGTTCAAGGAGAGAAGGAGAATAAAAACAATAATAACTATAAAAAAACTCCATTATTAAGGTTAAAATTGAAAGTGGCGGCATGGGAGAGAGAAAAAGATGAAGACTTTAGCTATTAATTTGGCACTTCTTACAAAAATAATAAATGGGGATTATTTTGTCTCTTGGAGTAATAAGGAGGAAGCAACAATTAATATTTTTCTAGAATATTTATGGGAAATAAGGAAAGAAGAATAAAAGTATAATGAATAAATATTTCTTAAAGAAGATGAAAAGTGCTTAACAACTACACAAAGAATTATTTATGAAGGCTTCAACAAATCAAGCAACAGTAAAAAGAAGAAGAAGTCTCACTCTCCAAGGAACTTTACATCAAGTCAAGATAAGTATTTACTACCCTTCAAGTACTTTTTAGAAACTCTTGTTTATAAAAAAACATAATTTTTCAAATGCTTTGATGATAATTTGTGCTCATGAAGAAGAAAGTGCTCTAGAGAAAATTTGCAGAGGCTTCAATTGAGAAGACAAGCACGTGGGGATGACAGTCCAGCAACATACGTGTCAAGCACACATTGGCCTTATGAGATTTTGAGTTCAGGCTCTGCTAGCATCGCCTTTCCTCAAGGGGGCTAATGTTAGGGGCCAATTTGTGATGGGTCCAAAAAGTCCTATAAAGCCCATATTTTTACACAAAGCCTAAACTTCTCCTATCCCAAATTACAAACACTTAGCTCAAATCAAGCACAAATATCCAAAGCCATTATTTCTTAATTAATGGGTCCCACTCTTAATACCCATTATTTTCCATAAATCTCATTTCTTTATAAAAAGGGAGCATTACTTCATTAAAAGGCCCATTATCTACAACTAATTAAATAGCCCATATACTTGGCTATTTAAATCCCTTTTTCAGCTCCAAAAAGGGAGGTTCACTATTCATCATCTTCTTCCCCAAATCAAAAGGAGACATTTTTCTTCAAGTCTCACCAAGCTACTACTTTATCGCATAAACACTAATTATGGCTTCCCAAATCTCCTCCAAGTCTCCAAGAAGTGTCTTGAAGGTTACCATTGTGGCGGTAACTCCAACAATGGTGGCCACCATTCGATTAGAAAGAACCCATATCAAGAGGTAGCTTAAATCATGGTGGCCGACCTAGAATGGTAAATCCCCCATGGTTTCCTTCTCCTTCTTTGTCACATAAACACCATAGCTTCCTAAACCTCCATCAAAGCCTCCAAAAGTATTCTTGTTCTCCTTTAAACAAGCCATTACGGTGGTAACTCCAACAATGGTTGTCACCATTCGATTAGAAGGAACCCGTATATCAAGAGGTAGCCTAAATCATGGTGGCCGACCTAAAATGATAAATCCCCCATGGTTCATCACAAAGTCCACCTTGTGGCAAGGCATTGGTGATTGAGAAAATACCATAGCCCATCATTGGGACAACCTATGGCTCTCACCTTGTCTTCATTTACAAAGTCCACCTTGTGGCAAGGCATTGGTGATTGAGAAAACCACCATAGCCCTTCATTGCGACAACCTATGGCTCTCACCTTGTCTTCATTTACAAAGTCCACCTTGTGGCAAGGCATTGGTGATTGAGAAAACCACCATAGCCCTTCATTGGGACAACCTATGGCTCTCACCTTGTCTTTACTTACAAAGTCCACCTTGTGGCAAGGCATTGGTGATTGAGAAAACCACCATAGCCCTTCACTGGGACAACCTATGGCTCTAACCTTGTCTTTACTTCCAAAGTCCACCTTGTGGCAAGGCATTGGTGATTGAGAAAACCACCATAGCCTTTCATTGGGACAACCTATGGTTCTCACCTTGTCTTTACTATTAATATGATCTATCATCATTGAATCGGTTGGCCAGACGTGTTCAAGAGCTCCATTCGGCCATCCATGATAACTTTGTGGTTTTGGAGGTCTGCTGGGAGATTACTGACCTCTACTAGGATGCCCGAGCCCACTATTTGGCACTGTTGGGACCCACAACAAGCTGATGTGGCAAACCCCAAGACATGCTGATGATGGGGCTCGCTAATAAACAGGTCTACATTTTTAGCCTCTACTGGGAGATTATTGTTCATCAGCCTCTACTGGAGCACCAGGCCCACTATCGGGTTCTGTTGGGGCCCACAACGTTGTGACATGGCAACACATGATCAAACTATGCATGGGAGTCACCCATAGGGAAGTATTCCTCCATTTAATCTATTTCCCTTAATTTTATTATCTATTCATCTATTTCTATTATTTATCATCTATTTATTGAAGTCATCTATATCAATGACTAACAAGTGTGCTTTGTGGCACCATGTAGGTGCTGACACGTGGCCCCAAGCCCATGTCCATGGGGGATTTAGTTGGGGCATGGTTTGGTTGGTTTTGAGGTATTTGTTGTGTTCTAATTATTTTTTAGTCAAGTCCTTAACTTAATTGCTTGGGTGAGTTAATGGTGATTGACATAAAGATGATTAGAAGGGGAGTAGTGACCTTTGGAGACCTGCATACGTTACCTCCACATGGGTTGAAGGGAATCTTGTCATAAGCATTTAATGCTTGTCCTTGAGCATTAAATGCTGATTGGAGAGGAAACTTGTGCAAGGGAAATGTATAGTGGATATACATCAGAAGAGGGAAGACCGCTGGATATTCGTCTGAAAGCAAGTACATCTCGGCTGTAAGCCATTTTCATCTTTTCAAGAACCTTCCATGACAGTCAGGTGTTCACCAAGTCCAAGGAATATTTCTTGGGAGAAGAGGGGTGTCAGCACCTGATCACACCTGACATGGAGTATGCCAGCTAGCTGACACATGGAAATGACATTCTCCATGTACCCCAAGTTTCTGCGGAACCCTCAGCAAACCAGTCCATGCTGGAACGCAGGCTATTGCAACAATGGGTAAATACCAATTTCTTTGCCTATAAATAGTTTTCATCCTACACCATCCAAACACACACCAATGCTTCATTATCCACTTGAAGGCATTCTACTCCTCTCTCAAGCTCCCAAAGTTCTCCATTTTTGAAGTTCTCAAGAAACTCTATTTTCAAGCTCTTTGAAGAAGAAGAAGATGAAGTTTTGAGGGGGATTCCATGTAGATCCTTGTGGGGGTGAAAACCGAATTAGCCAAGTCCTATTCCCAAGTGCAACACAATATCTCTCCTCTCCCAAACCTCTCTCACTATTTTCCTTTACATCCTGTTTACTAACCCAATACTTCTTCCTTTTTCCACAAACTATTATTTTCACCTTGGAATATCTCTTGTTCTTCATTTATAGTGGTGGACAGCTGTCTGATTGCTGTGGGGCTACCTTGCTGACGTGTCACTCTACCGAGAGGGAGGTCCCGCTGCTGGGAAGTGCTGCTAGGCACTTCAATCGAAATTCGTTTTCTCCACTCAACAAAGAAGGTTAGCGGCGCAGTTCCCAAGGTGCAACGCTGCTGGGGCGTCGTTCTGCCACGAAGGGAGAATTTTTGCCCAAAGGTGCTCTTGGATCCCAGAAGACAAAACTCTGCCGGAACGCGAGACCGATCAAAGCTTCAAAGGCGGGAAGACTTGGAGATCTGGGTTTTCCTTTATACTTGACTTAGAACCTAGAATAGGGGGTATAGACCAATTCCTTATCCATTGATACTTACTAGAAGTTAATCTAGCTAGCGACTCCATCCACGTGTACAAGGTGATTTGGTGCCACATCAACGTAAAGTGCCATGTCACCCCTGCTGACAAAAAGACCCCCATCAAAGATTATCGTGTTTCGTGTCCTAATCCTGTCAAAACACAATTAACACATTTAAAACACTATTAATTCGCTTCAGTAGCCAGGTTTATATGACAACATGAGTACTTGTTACACGATATGTTTTAGGCACGCCTAACATTAAATGTTAAGACCCTAACTAATAATCTAATATACCCCGTCCCCAATTGAAAATTTCTAATTTTCTCAAGCCTCATCTCAGACATCCCTTACACTCAAATCTTCGACTTTTAAAGTACTGCTTTTTGGTTTATTTTTGTGGATAATGGGCAATTAACACAAAGTGCCACGCTACTTTGCTATAGGATTGATTTTCGTGGACAATTTATATTTATGCTTTGAAATTAGACATTGCCAGGTCTAATTATGTATCTACTAATGAAATGAAATATTGGAAGATTAAACTTGTTAAACGTGTCGTTTCGTGTTTTGATTTGTTACACGCCTTAATCGTGTAAACAACTTTCACGTCGCGTGTACCTATTAAATAAACAGTTCTGTGTCCGTGTTTCAAAACCGTGACACGATTACTAATCGTATCGTATTTGTGTTATCCACATTACTTGTTAATACCCTATGTAAACACGACATGAATTGCTAAATCTAATGGCAGTAGAGTGCTGGATTCAAGGAAAAAAATAAAAAAATAAAGAAAAGAAAGAAATAGACTCACCATACACAAGACGATTTGGTAGGGTCATCAATCAAATATGGTAGATAAAACAATTAATTCATGAATATATATAATGAAATAATATAGTTTGAGCCAAAATTAATTAATACATATTTATCGAAGAAAAAAAGAAAAAATCTCTCTGAGACAGTAAGACTATTAAATTTTGTCAATTCTATCAATTTGGATTATATTAAAATAATATACCAAAGTTTTTTTTTTGTTTTTTTTTTCAGAATTACATTTGAGTTTATTTGGTAAAAAAAAAATACTCTCCAAATTAAATGGCCACGCTTGACTTTTTTGTTCAAACAAAGCCATTTTTGACTATTAATTATTACAAAAATATAATTTTAAAATAACCTTTGGAAAATTTAAAACTTAAACTTTTCAAAACATATTAAACTTTTAATTGCATATAATTTTTTCATAAACAATGGTAAAAAATGGGTTAGAGTACAAAATTGGTCCCTGAAGTGGAGCGAAAATAGCAAATTGGTCCCTCAAAATAAAAATATGCAATTTAGTCCCTAAAGTGGAGTTAACTGAGCAATTGAGTCCTTTCCTTTAGAAGCCGTCAACTGTGTTGACGTGGCAGTGACGCCGTCAACTATGCTGACGTGTCATCTGCAACGTTTATATTTTTTATTAAAAAAAATGAGTTAGGGACCCAATTGCTCAATCAACTCCACTTTAGGGACTCAATTGCTCACTAAGTTCACTTCAGGGACCCATTTACACATTTGCCCCTAATTTTTGGTTTTTTAAATAAAAATAAAAAAAAATTCATTTTTCTTCTTTTTTCCCCCTTTTTCTTTTTTTAAATCATTTTCGTCTTTTCAAAAGTCATGCTGAATATGATTAATTTATTAAATTGGAACAACAATAGATTTATAAATGATCTAATTGGCAGTATTTAGTATATATTAATCAATTATATTAAGTTTCTCTTCCCTGACTGTTTCTTGCTTTAATCAGTCCATTTCATAATATTTTACTTAATAATAGTTAATTTATAAAACAAATACAATTTAAAAAAAAACCAGTCACAACCTAATATATAATTTTTAAAGAAGAAAAGATGCGACTTTAAAAGAAATTACTGCTTTCTACCAGAAACAAAAGGATAGTAATTATCAAAGTTATGAAATCTTTTTGTAATTTAATCGATGAAAAAATAATTTGATTTATTTGATTTACTATATATTCTTTCTTTTTTTTTTAGTTTAAACGGGTCTACTTTTTCTATTAATCAAGGAGTTGGATTACAAATATGAGAGGGTAAATAACCCAACCACACCCTTTGGTCACCCAATCTACACTCATATTT
>AWUE01022579.1:0-45371 GCA_001974825.2 Corchorus olitorius | reverse complement strand
ATGGCAAATTCCTGGGGGAAAATACAAGGCGGTTGTGGTTTATATGGAGCTCAGTCATAAAAATGCTAAAGTTTCATGGCAGAAACTTACCTGGTTTACACTCCATATTCCAAAGTACTTGTTCATCTCTTGGTTAGTGATGCTTAATAGAATACCAACCAGAGATAGACATGCACAGTGGGGTGTGGCCTTGGAATCAGATGAGTGTCTGTTATGTAGGCAGCAAGCTGAGAGTCGGGCTCATCTCTTCTTTACTTGCAGCTACTCTCGAGATGCTTGGCAGCATGTCCTTTCTACTTGTGGCTTTTCCAAGCAGGCTAAGGACTGGTATTCTGAATTTGATTGGGCATGCAGTAGCAGGACTTAAAGGTAGATCACTCCTCACAACAATTCTGAAAATTGCATGGACTGCTTGTTGTTATCACATTTTGTTGGAAAGAAATGCTCGTGTCTTTGGGAAGCAACATAGCAACTCAGAGATAGTTTTTAAACATGTTAATGATGCTGTGAGATTCAAATTATATGGTCTAGAGGGAGTAGCATCTGATTATGTCAACAAGCAACTCTGCTCTAGGTGGAATTTGATCATTCCTGGATTGAGTAGCTAAACTTAGTTTGCTTTGTACTTTAGTTTGTTGTATTTTGTTCTCTTGAACAAAATTGTTCTTGTAAAGCACTTGTGCTTTTGCTGGATAAATAAATTGATCTAATTATCCAAAAAAGAAGTAAGAGGATTATACAAGAATGGGCAAATTCGGAATCATTTTAACGTAATAATCTACATTTTGATTAATTATACATAGGACTTTCGAATACTATAACTTGTCTCATCTTTGCAACAGATATGGTGTGTGATTGGTGGTGGTAGATGATGATGTCGTCCTATATACGATTTAGCATGTGGTTGTGTGCCGGTGGATTTACTCCCCATTTCCACTCGGATTTTGTTGTCGGATGTGCAGCCACAACAACTTGTACTGTTCCCTTTATTATTAACTTAATTTATAATACACCGAAGTTTTTATTAACTTCATTATTACCCGTATTGATAAAATAACTATAGTTCCCAAGGGGACGCCCCGGTGGTTAAAACTTGGGATCTCTTGTGGGAGGTCCCGGGTTTGAATCCTGAGATGGGCAGGGTTATGGGAAAGGAGATGACTACCTCCTATTGTGTAGCCTATTTCTGTTAGAATTTTGACTCAAATCCTAGTTAGATTTGGATTTGGATTTTTTAGGCCTATTGATTGTTGGACAAAAAGACTTGGTAATCAATAATCCTAGTAGGAAAGGGATTCTTGGAGGCTAAGTTTGTGCTAGTATAAATAGAGAGTTTCTCTATAGGATTTTGCATGCTTGGAGAGAAGATGTAGTCTAAGGGTTAGATTTGGGTGGAGACACCCCATAGGACAAAAGGATGGTCCTCATGGGTGTGTGTAATTATTTGGTTTGGTAGATGTGATGATTGGTTTGTAGAGACCGAGCGAGAGTGCTCAAGATTGTTTGGGTTTGGTTTAGAATTGATTGTTAGATTGGTTTGAGAGATTGAGTGAGAGTTATTGATAATTATGTATGATGTAATTTTATATAACTAGTGGATTTCTCTTCTCCTCCATGAACGTAGGCAAGTTCAGTGCCGAACCACATAAATTCTTTTATCTTGTGTGGATGATTTATTGTTTTAGTTACTTCCGCTTGCATGATTAATTTGATATATTATAGTTAGGGATATCCGGGCTACAATAATTGGTATCAGAACTCAGGTTGGATAGATTGGAGGTTGCCCGGTAGTCCAAACTTGTGATATGGTTCGTCAAGTTTGTTGTTGTGGAGATTGCCAAGTTTCGATGCTTGATGATTGTTTTGAAGATTGCAAGTTGGGTTTTCAAATCAGATTTGGATGAAAAGCAAGATTGGATTCGGAATTAAAGTTGACGATGATGCAGTGAAGATGAAGACACACAAAGAGAGGATTGCTTGAAGAATGAGAGACTTTCATTGCAGGTGGAGACAAGCATGTCCTTGAAGATTGATTGAAGATTGAAGATTGAAGATTGAAGATTGAAGATTGAAGATTGAAATTTGAGTCAAGGTGGAGATTGTTAGGATTTTGACTCAAATTCTAGTTAGATTTGGATTTGGATTTTTTAAACCTATTGATTGTTGGACAAAAAGACTTGGTAATCAATAATCCTAGTAGGAAAGGAATTCTTGGAGGCTAAATTTGTGCTAGTATAAATAGAGAGTTTCTCTATAGGATTTTGTATGCTTGGAGAAAAGATGTAGTCTAAGGGTTAGATTTGGGTGGAGACACCCTATAGGACAAAAGGATGGTTCTCGTGGGTGTGTGTAATTACTTGGTTTGGTAGATGTGATGCTTGGTTTGTAGAGATTGAACGAGAGTGCTCAAATAGAGACCGAGCGAGAGTGCTCAAGATTGTTTGGGTTTGGTTTAGAATTGATTGTTAGATTGGGTTGAAAGATTGAGTGAGAGTTATTGATAATTATGTATGATGTAATTTTCTATAACTAGTGGATTTCTCTTCTCCTCCGTGGACGTAGGCAAGTTCAGTGTCGAACCACGTAAATTCTTTTATCTTGTGTGGATAATTTATTGTTTTAGTTACTTCCGCTTGCATGATTAATTTGATAGATTATAGTTAGGGATATCCGGGTTACAACAATTGGTATTAGAACTCAGGTTGGATAGATTGGAGGTTGCCCGGTAGTCCAAACTTGTGATATGGTTCGTCAGGTTTGTTGTTGTGGAGATTGCCAAGTTTCGATACTTGATGATTGTTTTGAAGATTGCAAGATGCCTTCTCAAATCAGATTTGGATGAAAAGCAAGATTGGATTCAGAATTAAAGTTGACGATGATGCAGTGAAGATGAAGACACACAAAGAGAGGATTGCTTGAAGAATTAGAGACTTTCATTGTAGGTGGAGACAAGCATGTCCTTGAAGATTGATTGAAGATTGAAGATTGAAATTTGAGTGAAGGTGGAGATTGTTAGGATTTTGACTCAAATCCTAGTTAGATTTGGATTTGGATTTTTTAAGCCTATTGATTGTTGGACAAAAAGACTTGGTAATTAATAATCCTAGTAGGAAAGGAATTCTTGGAGGCTAAGTTTGTGCTAGTATAAATAGAGAGTTTCTCTATAGGATTTTGTATGCTTGGAGAAAAGATGTAGTCTAAGGGTTTGATTTGGGTGGAGACACCCTATAGGACAAAAGGATGGTCCTCGTGGGTGTGTCTAATTACTTGGTTTGATAGATGTGATGATTGGTTTGTAGAGATTGAGCGAGAGTGCTCAAATGAGACCGAGCGAGATTGCTCAAGATTGTTTGGGTTTGGTTTAGAATTGATTGTTAGATTGGGTTGAGAGATTGAGTGAGAATTATTGATAATTATGTATGATGTAATTTTCTATAACTAGTGGATTTCTCCTCTTCTCCGTGGACGTAGGCAAGTTCAGTGCCGAACCACGTAAATTCTTTTATCTTGTGTGGATGATTTATTGTTTTAGTTGCTTCCACTTGCATGATTAATTTGATAAATTATAGTTAGGAATATCCGGGTTACAACAATTTCAACATCATGTTCATGAGTAGTAAAAAATAAAATGATTCTAGACATACGTCTAAATTTTAAAATTTTAGCCCTTTGTGTATTTTCTATAAATTTTCATGCATAAATGAAGATGGATTTTCCAATCTAGTATACGTATATGTAAAAAGTTTATCATAAATATTTAACAAAGAAAGAATTAAAAAAAAAACCTTCACGGTTAGGAAAAAGAAAAGAAAAAGAAAATATTAATGTGAGATTAATTGGTTTTAGTTAATTTTGGAGCTTTTCCCACATGGGTTTGTTATGATATCTTAAAAGAGTGGTTGTGAAGGGCAAGGAGAGTGACTGCCTGCAGTTTGTAGCTTTGTGAAATCGGTAGCTGCTTCTTTCCCCCTCCAATGGCATATTCAAAGTCAGTGAAAATAGTAGAGGTGAGTCGGGTGACTCCCTCTCCCCACTCTCCAAGCTCCGCCAAAGAATTCTCCCTTCCCTTCACATTCTTGGACACTTTCTGCTTCAAGGTGCCTCCAGTTCAGTTGGTCTATTTTTACAAGTTCACAGCTTCAACCTCAGATCCTTCATATTTCAACTTGGCAATTCTTCCCAAACTCAAGCAGTCCCTCTCTCTTGCACTCCTCCATTACCTCCCTCTCGCCGGCAATATCCGGTGGCCCTCGGCTGCTCCCAAGCCCTTCCTCTTGTACACTCCAAACGATGATGGCGTTTCTTTCACTGTTGCGGAGTCCGATGGACTTGGAGACTTTGACCGCCTCATTGCCAATCACGAAATCCATGAATCTAAGGATTTCTATGCTTTAGTCCCGGAGTTGATGATGTCGGATGACATAGCAGCCATCTTATCTTTACAAATAACTCTGTTTCCTCATCAAGGATTTTCTATTGGTTACACCATCCATCATTCAGTCCTTGATGGTACGAGCGTCATCATGTTCGTCAACTCTTGGGCTTATCTATGCAAACAAGGTAATAAACCAAACTCCTACTCTTTGCCACCCGAGCTAACTCCATTTTATGACAGGAGTTGTATCAAAGATCCAAGTGGACTTGATTTGATCTACTTGAACAATTGGATAGCTAGGTCGAATTCGGATCCCAAAACCAATAAAAGCTTGAAAATTTGGCAAAACAGTGGAGTTCCTCCTGATTCACAAGCTCGAGCAACTTTTGAATTGACTAGACAAGATATCAACAAACTAAGAGAAAAGGTTTTGTCCAAATCGGATAAAGGAAAGCAACTTCATTTGTCAACGTTTGTTATTAGCTATGCTTATGTAGCAACTTGCCTAGTTAAACTAAAAGGAGAAAAATGTAGGAGAAAAGTTGGGTTGGCGATTCCAGTCAATTACAGAAAACGTCTCCACCCTCCTTTGCCCGCAACTTATCTTGGTACTTGTGGTGCTAGTCATCTAGCCTTTGGAGAAGCAACAAAGTTGATGGATGACAACGGAATCGTCTTCGCTGCTGAGCTTTTAAGTGATATAGTTAAAAGTTTAGACAAGGAGCAGGTTGTTCAAGGCACAGAAACGAAATTGCTCAACCTTTTTAGTATCGGCCAGGATTCACAAGTAGAGTTGCTTTCTGCCGGTGGGTACCCAAAATTCAATTTCTATGGAGCCGATTTTGGGTGGGGCAATCCTAAGAAGGTAGAGTGTTTATTGCCCAAGGCTGGAGCTTTCTCTATGTTTGGGAGCAGCGATGGGAGTGGGGGAGTCGAGATTAATTTGGCCTTAAAGAAGCATGAAATGGAGACTTTTGCAGCTCTGTTCATCAATGCGCTAAGGCGTAAAGTTCCTGGCCTCACACCCAAACTCTAATTGATCTCATGTATGTTACTCCACATTCAATTTCATAAAAGAGCAATAAAAAGGGTCATTTGAGCTTATGTGGATGTCAGAATTTTTTTTAACCCAATCTCTTTTACTCCTATATGGTCTCAATTTAAATTTATGCATTTAGCTTATTTTTTATTTTAGTGCCCTCACTACTAGACAATGACCATTATACATATCTTTATCTTTATCTTATATAAGTCTAAACTTCAAAAGCTTGATCTGAAATATTTAAAATAACCTTTTTAATTTTAAAATTTTAATACTTCTTTAAAAAGTAAACATGTATTTTTATTTCATTTAGATCAGTTATCTTTTGGATTAAGAATTGGTTCACGGATGGATTTTCAACTTTGATCAAAAGGAATTTTTTCATCGCCATTGGGCTTTACGAATCACCCAAACCTAAATGGGAATTGCATAGAGGGCAAGGCCTAATTGGGTCATATAGGGATTTTCAACTTTGATCAAAAGGAATTTTAAATTGTGTGAATTTGTGATCCTTGTAAAATTATTATAATAATAATGAAGAGGAATCTGAATGAAATATTTTCTTTTGGTACATAAACCATTCTTTGTGAGGATTAAATATTATTTTTGAGCAAATTCAAAAATTCATTCCATTCAAAGGTCAGGATTACGTGTAGAGGTTGTCCACACCAAGCAATATAAGCTCCAACGTCACAATCTAAACGTGCCAAGTTGTGAGCAAACATATTTGCACTTCTATGTACATGGTTAAAAGAACAAAAATTGAAAGAATATCCTAATAATCTAATTTGATGAATCAAGTTACCCCCCTCCCAAAGAATAGGGGCCGATCTATTAATCTCTTGGACTGCCAATAAGGAGTCACACTCTAACACAAGAATGCAGATCAAAAGATCAAGCTAGAATCAAACCAAAGCACCATGCTTATACTTATGCAAACAAGGGATTCAGGACATTAACAATTCTTGCAGTGGTAGACGCCACTATCAAGCCTTGTCCATCCCTTATCACCGCACCCAAGGCTGCTTCTCCCTTATCGGAATTAAACGATGCATCAGTATTGATCTTAAATTGAGCATTCTTCGGGGGAAAACAACGCTAGATTCTCATCTCCTGCCGAGAGACAAGACCCTGCTGCTGAGATGCCTCAAAATCATTCACCATTCTTATTGCTGCACTACATAATGAGTTCTGAGTCTTACAAACATGCTCATGTAGTGATTTATTTCTATTAAACTAAATAAGCCATAACAGTGTTGCCACCAACTCCAAGAACCCCAATTGAGCTGATTTCTCTTGTAAATAACCCCAGAAATCGTTCCCATCCATCCAAATTTGTAGATACTCCAACAGCCATGGACAAGACACTTCCCATACCTTACAACTAAATGGGCAGTGGAAGAAGATATGCAATAGTGAAGACTCAGTGTTAGAGCAAACCAGACACATATTATCCACTGGGACCGCTCTCCGTTGCAAATTCATCTTAGTTGGCAAAATATTATGCCATAATCGCCATAAGAAAAATTTAACCTTCGGCTGTATAAATGCTCCCCAAACTCGCCGCCAAAAAAATTCCTGATATCTAATGGAGGAAGCAATTTTCCCAACAGAATTCTTGCAACATGATATCCTGACTTCACCGTGTAATGCCAAATGAGAGTATCACGAGAGGGCAAACTAGACAAGGGAATGCAAAGAACATGACCTACATCTTCAGCTTCGAACAACTCGTCAATGAGATGAATATCCCACTGACCATTATCCATCAAAGAACTTACCTTGTTCGGTTGACAAATTGTGCCAGGCCTTGGTTGGGGTTGAAACGTGGGAGGCTTGTTTAGCCAATTATCAGACCATATATCAATTAACGAACCATCACCAACTCTCCATCGAGACCCCAATTTTATGACCTCCCTTCCTGCAGTAAGCTTCTCCAGATAAACGATGGGTTGGCTCCCAGAGTAGCTGTCATAATGCGTTTTGATCAGTACATTTCTTAATGCATAAATTAGGATAAGTTAGATTAATTTAATTCACATATTATTTGCATTAGTCATATTCACATATAGTCTTTGTGTGGGTATTTTTTAGTTAAGAGTAACTAGCAATTTTAGTTAGGATCCATTCTTAGACATAATAAAAAAGAAGACTTGCATTTTTAGGCATAGTAATGTTAGGAACATTTTGCATAATTACAAAACCCGAAAAAAATGAAAAAAATGAAAAGTTACAAAAAAAAAGGATAGCAATTTGATTTCATTAATAGTCTAAGTACAAAAAGTCAACGTTTTGTTTACAAAAAAAAGTAAGCCTTGATAGACCAAAAGTGACCATTCCATCCGCATATTTTCCTTTGCACTTGTTTGACAGCCTGTTGGGAACAAATGAAAATTCAGTAACTGCCACATCATGAATAGCATATAGGAAGTAGGATCATAAGGAAATAGAAGCTGGACATATCAACATTTTATTTCACCACATTATTGTATATCCTACATGTTTGCTATTGGCACTTCGTTTCCACATGGCACTTAATTAAGTGAATCAGCCACATTCACAAAGACAAAATGAATGACAAAGAAAGCAAGGTAGAGCATTTAAAGAAATTTAACATTGCATCTCCAACAAAACCCAATTCATTATAAGCCAAGCATACATTCAGTTAAAATTTTTTTTTCACAAGATAACAGAGGGATCCCCTTACCTGCCCATTTCCCTTTCCATTCTTATCATCTTCAACAACCTGCAAAAGGACAAAAAAATTGTTAGAGCAAATATAGGGAGATGCATTGAATCGTGGGAACGGATACACTCTCAAATCCTACCCTCATTTTCCTGAACCTTCCCACACACTCTGGACACATACCCACTGATTTCCCCTCTCTCAGAGGCTCTCCAGATTTTTTTCTTGACCACATACACAGTCACGCCTTTAACCACTCTCTCTCGCACAGACTTCACACCGAAAAAATTCAAGCTCACTCCCCTGGAAAACCTCTCAAATCCTACCCTCATTTAGCAACCACTCCCATCTCCCCTCTTTCGGACACTACATATCGCCTGGAAATAAAAAAATCTCACCCTCCACATCCCTTGGATTTTTTTTTCTTCTTCTCTCCACACACCGCACAGATTATCAACTCACCTCCCACTCTCTCTCCCCATTCTCAAAAACATAGCACACTGATCTTCACCCTTCTCTTTCACCCAAACACATATCAATTGAAAATTTCTCACACCTCCTGGCACCTCAGACTCTATACACACAACCTTTCACCCACACACAAAAAAAACACCATGATCATACACATATACAAAAATTAAAAAACACAAAAAAAAAGAAAAAAACACACAACTCTCAACCCCTCTACACAGAAAATTTATCACACTCTTCTTCTAAAAATTTTTTCGCACTTCATCTCTTCACATCAAACAATCTCTTTTCACTCTCTCCTCAACATACTAAAAAGGAACTTTGGGCAGAAAAAAAGGAATCAAATTAACTTAGAGGGGTACCTGGTTTGAAAGGCCTTGGGATCTTGAGTAGAAGAAGGCCCATCTTTTGATTTCGAGATCTCCCTGTCTGCGTCGAGTCAAAATTTCAGGAAGTGAGCTTTAGAGATTGGCGATGGTGTGACAAAATTCGATAAGTCAACCCGATTCAATGGTGGGAAAGGGAGACCGGAAGATTTAACGTATCGGTTTGGGTCAAGCCTTTTCGGGGAACTTTCGCGGCTGTTGAGGCCAGAACTGGGGTTTGAGACGTCGGAGAAAGCAGACTTCGAGTGTTCGGGCTTCATCCGAGGCCGGAAAAGTCGTTTTTGCGGCTGAGTTAGGGCATTTAGGTTTTTTCAGCGGAGGAAGATGAACTGAGGAGGAGAAATGTGCGTGGAAGAAGAAGGCTTAGGCTTATAAGCCTATAACTTCCAAACGGCGTCGTTTCAGGTAAATTCTCTTAAAACTTTTCAATTTCATGCAATTAAGTCCTATAGGTTCTTATTTAATTCACATAAAACCTAGAATTTATTTCCGTTTGCAGCTTAGTCCCTGATATTGGGTTAGTATTTATTAATTGATTCAATTTTGTCCCTGATTTAGAATTTTATTTTTGATTTATGCATCCTAGTCCCTAATGTAAGGTTTATTTCTTAATTAAATGCAATTTGATCCCTGCTTTATTCAATTTGATCCCTGATTTTAGAAATTATGCTAGAATTTTGCAATTGGGTGCTTGATTTACATTATTGGTATTTAATTTGAGCTTTTTGGTTCTTGAATTTTACTAATTTAAGTATGGAAATTGGGATTTAGGTTAAAGTTTGAATTTTAATGAAAATTGTGTTTATTCATCACAAATTGATTTTGAGATCTTGATGTTCTATTTGAAAGTAATTTAAATTGATTTCATAATTTCGAATTGAGTTAATTTGGATTTGAGAAATTGAGGTTTTAATTTAAAGCTATGATTTTTCCTTAAATTAAAAATGACTTGAGGATGACATGTTAAGACACTTTGGGTCTTTCTTAATTCTTGGAAAAACAAAGCTTGGACTTAAAAAACCAATTTTCCAAATTTGAAAATAACTTGAAAGAAATTGGTGAATCCTTTTAATTGCCTTTTAATTTGGGAATTAAGATTTTCAGTCTAAAGATTTGATTTCCTAAAACTAGATGCAATTGTAGAGTGAGCTTATCTCATGATCAATTTTCCTTTAGCTTAGATTCAATTTGTTCTTGCTTCGGTCTGTGTTTTTGAATTTGCATCTTGATTTGTTTATATGCCTCCTGAACTTCGCTAATGATTTTTTTTAGTGTGCAGAAAAGGTCCCCAGTAGACCCAGTTCGGCCCATAAGTTTTTATTCCTTTTTAGTTTTTGTTAATTTGTCAATTGGCCCGGTTAGGCCTTGGTTTGTAATAATTTAGTAAAGTAGAATTCAATTGCATGCATGTCATATTTACTTGTCATCGATTATATCTGTTTGTATATCATACTACTTTAATTCAGTTAATGACTGTAACCCTTCCGAAGAAGGGCCATTCAGTGAGTGATCGAGTTTTCGGGGCCACTGAATGTCTTCGAGGATGAGACGGCTCTTCTCGGGATGCGTCGGGGTTCCGAGCATATATCCCGAGAAGTGCTTTCAAAAACCCGGGTTACGCGAGTTAACTTTAATAATTGGACTTTGCATTTATCATTTGCATACATGCATTAATCTAGAGATAGAAAAAGAAGAAAATCAAAAAAGAGAAAAAAATCAGAAAATCAAAAGAGGTAATAAAAGGTTTTTTTCAAAAAAGGTTTTTTCAAATCATGTTCTCTTATTCGATTTTCAAAATTAAGAATTTGATAATTCAAGAGTTTTTAAGGTAAGCATTTTCCAAAAAAAGAATGTTTTTTAATTAAACAATTCCAAAAGAGGATGTTGGAAATTAATAAAATTGATCAAGTTTTTCAAAACAAAAACATGGTAAAAGATCTTTGTCACGGCATTTTCAAAATTTCTTCCCGGTGTGGAGGACTCAACAAGAGAACAAAAAGTGAAAGAGAATCGAGGCAGAATTGATCGACGGTGTTCGATTATATTCTTCGAATTTTCGACATTGGTTTCAAAAATGGTTCTATTTTTTTTATAACCTTTTTTAATAATAATCAAGATTAGGATTAAAAGCAACCAACTTTTCTTTTCGACCCATTAGATCTAGTTAGACTAGAGGTACCGTCACTTGACGGGCGACTTGGGGGTGCTAATCCTTCCCCGAGCGTAATCAACTCTCGAACCTAGATTTAGGTTACAAGACCGGACCATAGGTTTAGTGGGTCCATTGCCGAGCTTTGGACTTTACTTAGCTTAGGTGGCCTTTAGGTGACTAATCACACCTTTAAAAAGATTAGTGGCGACTCCATTTTTTAATGTCGTTTCGGCAGGGTTCCCCGGACCCGAACGTTTCGACACTAAATTTCCGCAGAACCCTCAGCAAACCAGTCCATGTTGGAACGCAGGCTATTGCAACAATGGGTAAAAACCAATTTCTTTGCCTATAAATAGTGCTCATCCTACACCATCCAAACACACACCAATGTTTCATTATCCACTTGAAGGCATTCTACTCCTCTCTCAAGCTCCCAAAGTTCTCCATTTTTGGAGCTCTCAAGAAACTCTATTTTCAAGCTCTTTGAAGAAGAAGAAGATGAAGTTTTGAGGGGGATTCCATGTATATCCTTGTGGGGGTGTAAACCGTATTAGCCAAGTCCTATTCCCAACTGCAACACAATATCTCTCCTCTCCCAAACCTCTCTCACTATTTTCCTTTACATCCTCTTTACTAACCCAATATTTCTTCCTTTTTCCACAAAGTATTATTTTCCCTTTGGAATATCTCTTGTTCTTCATTTATAGTGGTGGGCAGCTGTCTGATTGCTGTGGGGCTACCTTGCTGACGTGTCACTCTACCGAGAAGGAGGTCCCGCTGATGGGAAGTGCTGCTGGGCACTTCAATCGAAGTTCCTTTTCTCCACTCAACAAAGAAGGTTAGCGGCGCAGTTCCCGAGGTGCAACGCTGCTGAGGTGTCGTTCTGCCACGAAGGGAGAATTTCTGCCAGAGGTGCTGCTGGATCCCAGAAGACAAAACTCTGCCGGAACGCGAGATTGATCAAAACTTCAAAGGCGGGAAGACTTGCAGATCTTGGTCTTCCTTAATACTTGACTCAGAACCTAGAATAGGGGGTATAGACCAATTCCTTATCCATTGATACTTGCTAGAAGTTAACCTAGCTGGCGACTCCATCCACGTGTACAAGGTGATTTGGTGCCACATCAGCGTAAAGTGCCACGTCACCCCTGTTGACAAAAAGACCCCCAGCAAAGGTTATCGTGTTTCGTGTGCTAATCCTGTCAAAACACAATTAACACGTTTAAAACACGATTAATTCGCTTCAGTAGCCGGGTTTATACGACAACATGAGTACTTGTTACACTATATGTTTCAGGCACGCCTAACATTAAATGTTAAGACCCTAATTAATAATCTAATATACCCCGACCCCAATTGAAAATTTCTAATTTTCTCAAGCCTCATCTTAGACATCCCTTACACTCAAATCTTCGTCTTTTAAAGTACTGTTTTTTGGTTTATTTTTGTGGATAATGGACAATTTATGTTTGCTACTTTGCATTTTTTTTTTTTTTTTGGTACCGGTTTGCTACTTTGCTATAGGATTGATTTTTGTGGACAATTTATATTTATGCTTTGAAATTAGACATTGCTAGGTCTAATCATGTATCTACTAATGAATTGAAATATTTGAAGATTAAACGTGTTAAACGTGTCGTTTCGTGTTTTGATTTGTTACACGCCTTAATCGTGTAAACAAATTTCACGTCGCGTGTACCTGTTATATAAACAGATGTGTGTCCGTGTTTCAAAACCGTGACACGATTACTAATCGTATCGTGTTCGTGTTAGCCACATTACTTGTTAATTAATACCCTATGTAAAAACGACATGAATTGCCAAATCTAATGGCAGTAGAGTGCTGGACTCAAGTAAAAAAATAAAAAATAAAGAAAAGAAAGAAATAGACTCACCATACACAATACGATTTGGTAGGGTCATCAATCAAATATCGTAGATAAAACGATTAATTCATGAATATATATAATGAAATAATATAGATGGAGCCAAAAATAATTAATACATATTTATTGAAGAAAAAAAGAAAAGAAGAAAAAATCTCTTTGAGACGGTAAGACTTTTAAATTCGGTCAATTCTATCAATTTGGATTATATTAAAATAATACACCAAATGTTTTTTTTTTTTTTTTTTTTTTTTTTTTTTTTTTTCAGAATTACATTTGAGTTTATTTGGCAAAAAATAATACTCCCTCCGTTCCGAATTAAATGGCCACGCTTGACTTTTTTGGTTAAACAAAGACATTTTTGACTATTAATTATTACAAAAATGTAATTTTTAAATTTTTTTTTTAAAATAACCTTTGGAAAATTTAAAACTTAAATTTTTCAAAACATATTAAACTTTTAATTGCATATAATTTTTTCATAAACAATGGTAAAAAATGGGTAAAAGTACAAAATTGGTCCCTGAAGTGGAGCGAAAATAGCAAATTGGTCCCTCAAAATAAAAACATGCAATTTAGTCCCTGAAGTGGAGTTAACTGAGCAATTGGGTCCTTTCCGTTAGAAGCCGTTAGAGGAGCCGTCAATTGTGTTAACGTGGTAGTGACGCCGTCAACTATGCTGATGTGTCATCTGCCACGTCATATTTTTATTAAAAAAAATGAGTTAGGGACCCAATTGCTCAATTAACTCCACTTTAGAAACTCAATTGCTCACTAAGTTCACTTAAGGGACTCATTTGCACATTTGCCCCTAATTTTTGGTTTTTTAATAAAAATAAAAATTTTTCATTTTTCTTCTTTTTTCCCCCTTTTTCTTTTTTTTAAAATCATTTTCTTCTTTTCAAAAGTCATGCTGAATATGATTAATTTATTAAATTGGAACAACAATAGATTTATAAATGATCTAATTGGCAGTATTTAGTATATATTAATCAATTATATCAAGTTTCTCTTCCATGACTGTTTCATGCTTTAATCAGTCCATTTCATAATGTTTTACTTAATAATAGTTAATTTATAAAACAAATACAATTTAAAAAAAAATACTCACAACCTAATTTATAATTTTTAAGAAGAAAAAATGCGACTTTAAAATAAATTCTGCTTTCTACCAGAAACAAAAGGATAGTAATTATCAAAGTTATGAAATCTTTTTGTAATTTAATCGATGAAAAAATAATTTGATTTATTTGATTTACTATATATTCTTCTTTTTTTTAGTTTAAACGGGCTACTTTTTCATTAATCAAGGAGTTGGATTACAAATATGAGAGGGTAAATAACCGAACCACACCTTTGGCACCCAATCTACACTCAGATTTGGAAATATTATGGGCTAAAATATTCAGTGGCGGAGCCAAGATTTGAATCTTGGGGGGGCAAACAAAAATGCTCTGTACCTAGTATAAAAAATTTTTTAGTATGCATATTTTATCTTATGTATGATAATTATATTTTAGCGTACATATTTTATCTTATATATGATAAGCTATATAGACATTATTGAATGTATGCAAATTAAAAAGGAATTATTAAAGAGTGACGTACCTTTATTTAAAATTGTGCACGACGTTCTTTCAAGGAAATAAAATCACCAAGAGGACTGAAATCTTCGAGGATGCTTTTTCATTAGAAACTGGGTAATTAGATAAATGAATTCGATTCTCCCCCAATTCCAAATATGCCCGTATAACTTCATCTCTTTGGTTGACAGGATATTCCCATATTTGAGGGCGTAAACCCGGATCTCGTTCTAAATTCTTAATATCAAAATCCTTGGCAACTATCTTTTTGGAATTACTTGGATGATCTTTAGATTCAAGTCTTGGGGATTTGGAAGCTTGAATTTCGGTACTTGGAGAATCTTCATTTACCGGAAAACTACTTTCAGAAGTATCACCACTCTTCCTCTTAAAAAAATGATCAATTCGTTTTAACTTTGACATCTTCACGTTGAACCTAAAAATTAAATTAGATTTTTGTTTAGATATACATATACATAATAATAATAATAATGTAATAACAACTAAATAAAATTTAAACGAATATTTCTATAACAATCAAACAAGTAATAAATCAACTTCTTGATACTTTAAATAAATATTAGTACATCTATAATGAGAAATTCATAAATTCAAATCAATGACATTATAAATATGTAGTAAAAAAGAAAAAGAAGGAAAACTCATTAACCTATTAATTTAGAGAACATAACAATTTCAATTTTCAAGTAGCAATTGTCAAATATATTATGATAATGTATAAAATACAACAAATTATAACATGGGTTTTTCTATTTAACATATTTAAATGTAATATAAGTCACTTTCACTCTCAATACACATTAAAATTTACAAAATTTATCAAAAAAAGTAAATAAAACTTTCAAATTGAATAAAAAAAATGAAAAACCTGTAACTTACCATTAAAGGAGACAAGATGAATGGTGTGGTCCTTACTTTCCTTCCTTTGTATCTTGAGAAAATAAAGAATAATGGAGTTTTTTTTATGGAGTTGAGACAAAAATGGTAGAAGTTTTACAAGAGCTTGGCCGGTTGGAAATGAGAGCTTTTAATAGCCAACGTTTTGTCCTTTTATCTTCTTCTTACAAAGCTATTTTAACTTACTTAAGAAGTAGAAAATAAATTTTTTATTAAAACAAATGGTAATGAATCTTTAATTTATTTTTTTTGGGCTCTTGAATTTCATATTATTGGGCTTGGGACCAACTTTGGTTATTCTAATTTTTTTTAAAAGCCCATTTAATATTTGTGGGGGGGCCAACTCATATTTTTGGAGGGGCCAAACATATACACAATTTTCATACACCTATATAAAACTACTACCCCAAATTTAATTTTCCAAATTCTTGGGGGGGCCATGGCCCCCCCTGCTCCTACATAGCACCGCCCCTGAAAATATTTGTCCTTTTTTTTAACAAAATTAAAAGAGATAGTATCAAAATTAGAAAAATCATTTTCTTCTTTTTTTTTAATTTTAATAAAAAAAAGAAAATAAGAAAATGGTTTTTTAAAAAAAGGAAAAAAAGAAAAAATGAATTTTTTTATTAAAAAAAACCAAAAATTAGGGGCAAATGTGCAAATGGGTCCCTGAAGTGAATTTACTGAGCAATTGAGTTCCTGAAGTTGAGTTAATTGAGCAATTGGGTCCCTCACCAAATTGTTTTTCAAAAAATTATATATTTTTTTAAAAATTATTTTTTTAATAAAAAAACTATCAATGAAGTAAGAGGATTTGTGTAATCTTTGGTTATTCTTTGCTCAATCAAGCTCTATTTGGGTGTCTTGGATACATGAATATGTCTTGAAAGGAAGAAATATAATGTTCATTTCTTTACTGCAAAGATATAGCTGGTGTATGAAAATGTTACTCAAATTAAGGATCCTGGTTGATATTCTACAACAGTTTGGGGCATGGCAAATTCCTGGGGGAAAATACAAGGCGGTTGTGGTTTATATGGAGCTCAGTCATAAAAATGCTAAAGTTTCATGGCAGAAACTTACCTGGTTTACACTCCATATTCCAAAGTACTTGTTCATCTCTTGGTTAGTGATGCTTAATAGAATACCAACCAGAGATAGACATGCACAGTGGGGTGTGGCCTTGGAATCAGATGAGTGTCTGTTATGTAGGCAGCAAGCTGAGAGTCGGGCTCATCTCTTCTTTACTTGCAGCTACTCTCGAGATGCTTGGCAGCATGTCCTTTCTACTTGTGGCTTTTCCAAGCAGGCTAAGGACTGGTATTCTGAATTTGATTGGGCATGCAGTAGTAGGACTTAAAGGTAGATCACTCCTCACAACAATTCTGAAAATTGCATGGACTGCTTGTTGTTATCACATTTGGTTGGAAAGAAATGCTCGTGTCTTTGGGAAGCAACATAGCAACTCAGAGATAGTTTTTAAACATGTTAATGATGTTGTGAGATTCAAATTATATGGTCTAGAGGGAGTAGCATCTGATTACGTCAACAAGCAACTCTGCTCTAGGTGGAATTTGATCATTCCTGGATTGAGTAGCTAGACTTAGTTTGCTTTGTACTTTAGTTTGTTGTATTTTGTTCTCTTGAACAAAATTGTTCTTGTAAAGCACTTGTGCTTTTGCTGGATAAATAAATTGATCTAATTATCCAAAAAAGAAGTAAGAGGATTATACAAGAATGGGCAAATTCGGAATCATTTTAACGTAATAATCTACATTTTGATTAATTATAACATAGGACTTTCGAATATTATAACTTGCACTACTAGAAAACATGCTTTTAGCAATGACAAATGTCGTTGCGAAAAGTCATTTTTGAGCTGCTAAAGGTTTTTAGCAGCGACTTTTGGTGGTTGTATATGGTTCCGTTGTTTAATATCTAACGCAACGACTTAAGATCTAACGTAATAACTTAAGTGTCCGCTGTAAAAGTTTTTTCACAGCGACGAAATGTCGTTGCCTTTATGTTTTAATGACGACTAAACTCATTGCCAAAACCTTTACGCAACAACCTTGTTTGGTTGCGAAAAGTTTTTTGCAACCACTTTAATTGGTTACGGATAACTTTTAAAAATGATTAAATGTCGTTTCCAAAACACTTACATAACGACCTCTGGGTAGTTTCCAAAATAATTTAAAAACGATTAAATATCATTACGAAAACCTTACGCAACGACGTTGTTTGGTTGTGAAATCTTTTACGTAGCAACATTTGATTGGTTGTGTAATAATTTTTGCAACCACTTTTAATTGGTTACAAATAACTTTTAAAAATGATTAAATGTCGTTTCCAAAACACTTACATAATGACCTACTAGTTGCCAAAAAGATTTAAAAACGATTAAATATTGTTCTTAAAACCCTTACACAACGATATTGTATTTTGGTTGTGGAATCTTTTACATAGCAACATTTGTTTGGTTGTGTAATAATTTTTGCAGCGACTTCAACATTGTTGCCAAAATAATTTAAAAACCATCAATATATATCTATATATATAGATATTTCTTCAATTGTACAATACATTTTACATCAAATTACGAAAAGAAAACATTGAAAACATTGAAAGCTACAATTGTACTTAATCCACTAAGATAGAAAAACCTAACTAAAAGTTCTTCATTATCTTCCCTTTTTCCTTGTAATATATCTGTGAAGCTGCAAAAACTATCATAAGAAATAATATAAAATATAAAATATTATTATATTGAAAACAATATATCCCACCCTATTGAATTTCTTAAAAATGAAAAAAAATAAAACCAATAGTTTCTTGTATAGACAAAATAAATCTTCTTGAAACAAATAAAAAATAACCTGTAAAAGAAATCCCAAAACAAAAGATTAGTCTATAAGACGAGAGAAAGATATATGTCAATAGAATATAAAAATATAAATCTGATCAGGAAGTAAAAAAAAACGTAGATTAAACCCATATAAACCAACCATTCTTAGTGTTTGGGTGTCGGGCTTGTAGATGTTTTTTTTGGTACATAAGCAAAGTTATACAAAATAAGATTTAGGGCCATGAGTAGGAAGTCCATGCAGCCGCAGCACCTTGTCTCTTTTTCCAAAGGGTGGTTGCACCTCCCAAAAGTCACCCGCTTGAAGCCCTTGATCAACTCCTTAATATCATCTATTAAGGGTTGTTTTTTTTCCATGATACACAAGTCTTGCCATTCAACGCATTAGCCCATTTCTTGTTAGTGATCTGGGAGTGAATTTCCTCTGCTCCATTTTCCTTTAATCTTCGCAATACTATTCTAGCTAGCTTTAGTCTTTTTTTTTTGAAAAGCAGAGATAAGAATATTATTATAAGAGAAAAAGTAGACCAGAACAATAAGGACACAATAAGAGTCATAGTAGACCAAAACACCAAACAGACTCCAAACAAAAATAACAAACAACACCAACAACAAAACTTAGTCAAATCTGGTCATGATTGCCAAGCCCCTATCGACACTTGATTTAGCAAGATTATTAGCAATGTTGTTTGCTTCTCTGAAAGCATGAATCACAGTCCACTTTTTGATCTTCTTCTTGTAGCCTTCAATTTGAAAGATGATTTGTCGACACCTCCATGGCCCTGATGTTGGTTCATTCACCCATTTGACTGCATTTTTTGAGTCACTCTCAACTAACAATTCTTTCTCGTTTGCCCAATTTGAGGCTGCAAAAATCAGAAAAGCCTCCTTAATTGCTAAGAGCTCTGCCATATTGGAATCAGCCTGTCCTATTGGTTTTGAGAAGACCCGTTTTGTATTTCCATTTTCATCTCTCAAAATTCCCCCTATTCCGGCCTCTCTTGGTTGCCCCCTTGCGGCTCCGTCGACATTAAACTTTAATTGCCCTGCCTTTGGCAATATCCACTCAACATGTGATCAACCATTTCCACCACCGCTGACATCTAAATGAATGGACTCTGGAAGCCTCATATAAGCATCTTTAAAGGCTGTTCCATGAGGCCATTTAGCTTTACACCAGAAAGCAACTCTGTATCCAACAATGTCTTGAATCTGAGTAGCCTCAAAAGAATTCCATTAAAGACTAAATCATTCCTTGCAGTCCATAAAGTCCACAAAATGGCATAAAAAGTCATTCTCCAAACTGAATTATTGCTAACACCCATCCATATCCGAAAAGCACTACTCAAATCCTCTGGCATAACCCAACTCACCTTCCCTTTTGCACAGAAAAATTGCCAAACCAGCCAAGAACTTTTGCATTCTAAGAATAAATAATCAGTCGATTCAGGAACCTCATTACAAATAGGACAATTGGCATTCTCCACCATAATCAAAACTCTAGCACACAACAAACTTTTCACTGCAATTCTACCCCTCAAAGCTTGCCATAAAAAGGTCTCCACTTTTGGTGGTGCCAACCCCAGCCAAATCTTACTCCAAAGAGGATCAGGAGAACTATTGCTAAAACAAACAAATTTATAATAGTCTTTAGCAGAGTAAGTACCTGATGAGGAATGTTTCCAAATAAGCTTATCCTTGAAGTCAAGAGATAAGCAAACATTTTCCAACAGTACCAGCAACTCATCCCATTGATTTTGCTCCCATCCAAAGAGGTTAAGACGGAGGTGGATTCTCCAAACCCACTTATCATCAATCCACTCTCCATACTCACTAATCTTACCATTCTTATTGACAGCAAGGGAAAAAATCCTTGGGAAGAGAACTTTCAATATCATATCATTTAACCAAACCTCATCCCAAAAATTGATCAAAGCACCATTTCCCACATTCATTCTCATGCCTGCAGTAACCATATTAGACTCAGAATTAACCTCATAGAGAGGTTCAACAATCCTCCACCAAAGCTTAGAGCACCTTCTTCTATTGATACCCATCGGTTTTAAGCAATCATTCTGAATACTGTATTTCTCATTGATAACTTTTCTCCAGAAGCTAGAGTCTTCATCTCTAAATCTCCATAACCATTTATTAAGGAGGGCCCTGTTTTTTAACTTCAAATCCACAATACCCAAACCACCTAACTCCTTGGGGTTACAAATTGACTTCCAATACACTAGATGCATCTTTCTTTTCTCATCTGACCCATTCCACAAAAAATTTCTCTGAATTTTGTTCAAAGTCATCCTCACCCCTTGTGGAATAACGAACAACGACATAAAATATGTTGGCAAGCTTGACAAAACAGCTTTTATTAACGTCACTCTACCAGCAAACGATAGTTGAGACCCTTTCCATCTTGATAATCTACTCTGGAATCTATCAATCACTGGCTTCCAAATATTTTTTGACAGAAGATTAGCACCCAGTGGCAATCCCAAATAATTACAAGGCAGAGACTCAATAGAGCAATTCAAAGAAGCAGCCCATTGAAGCAACACCTGATTATCAACACCAACTCCACTCAATTTGCTTTTACCAAAGTTGATCTTGAGACTTGAAAATAGTTGAAAACAACGTAAAATCCTCCCTATGTTAAGCACCTTATTAGATTCAGGTCTGCTAAAAATGATAGTGTCATCGGCATACTGCAAAACATCCACCTTTAGATTATTTTCTCCCACCTTAATACCTTCAATTAAACTCTTACTAGCAGCATTTCTAAACATAGCAGCAAGCATTTCACCAACGATATTAAAAAGCAAAGGAGAGAGAGGATAACCTTGCCTTAAACCTCTCGACATACCTCTGAGAGAGCTTTCTGCACCAAACATCAATGCACAACGCTTATCAATTCGATACCCAGATACAACTGCAAATTTTGAGATCAAATCTGGATTTATTCAGATTTTACCCAAGTTTCATGGTCTATCTGGAGAAGATCCTCAACGACATCTGACAGATTTCCAGATTGTCTGTACATCAACAAATATTCAAGGTATCACTAAAGACCAATTCAAGCTAAGAACTTTTTCGATCACTCTTGTGGATCGTGCAAAAGATTGGTTGTACCTCTTACCAACCAGTTCAATCACATCTTGGACGAGCCTTAAGAAATTGTTCTTGGAAAAGTACTTTCCCGCTCATAAAGTATCAAGTATAAGGAAGGAGATTTGCGGAATCAAGCAACGCCATGGAGAAACAATTCATGAATATTGGGAACGTTTCAAGACACTATGTGCGAGCTGCCGCAACCATCAAATCATTGAACAGTTGCTGATCCAATACTTCTACGAAGAACTACTACCGTTTGACAGATCTTCCATAGATTCTGCAAGTGGAGGAGCTTTCATATACAAAACTCCCACCGATGCTTGGACTTTAGTGGAGAACATGGCTGCCAACACTCAACAATTTGGATCTCGAGAAGACTATTCAAGAGAAGGCAACACCAGAAGAACCAATGAAGTCTTTACCCATTCCACCTCACTGGAGCAACAACTTCAAGAAACAAATCAACAAGTCGCTGCGCTCACTGATTTATTCAATGCGAAGTTTTCAAGTGTGCCTAAAGTTTGTGGGACCCAAGGTAACTATCAAGGAAGGCCAATGAATTATCAAAGGCCTAATTTTCAACAATCTTCACAAGCTGTCGACATGGCAACAAATGAGAGAAGCTATGGAGATGATGAGGAAACAAATCAGTCAATTGGCTAGTGACATGAGTGAACTCAAGACACAAGGTCAACAAAGGATCCCATTGCAACCCAAGGTACCTTCTACGGAGAATGTAAGTGCAATCACCTTAAGGAGTGGAAAAGAGTTGGAAAACCCTTATCCTACCCATGTCGCAAAAGATGAAGGAGAGCCGAGCTACACCAAAGAAGAAGAATTGCAAGTGCCTGACAAAGAAATCAAGATTGAAGATGATCCCAGAAGAAAAGATGGCGCAACCACCATGGAAAAAGCCAAGGAGACCGCCGCTGACAAGGTACATGCCTCCATACCTTTTCCATCAAGATTGAAGAAGTCAAAGAAAGAAGATGATGATCCAGATATTTTGGAGATACTTCGAAAAGTTAAGGTCAACATCCCACTTCTTGATGTTATTCAAGAAATTCCAAATTATGCAAAGTTACTTAAGCAACTTTGTACCAACAAGAAAATGTTACAAGGTAAGGTAATTGCTGGAGTTATTGTCTCTGCTGTGCTTCAAAAGAGTTTACCTCCTAAGTGCAAGGATCCAGGTACGTTTTCTATTACTTATTCTATTGGAAGAAGTGTTATAGAAAATGCTATGCTAGATTTAGGAGCATCTTTAAGCGTTATGCCTTTTTCTTTTTATCAATCTTTAAATCTTGGTCCTTTGAAAACTACTGATGTGATTCTGCAGTTAGCTGATGGATCTTTGGTTCATCCCAAAGGTGTTCTAGAGAATGTCTTAATTAAAGTTGAACACTTGATTTTTCCTATTGACATCTTTGTTATGGAGATGGAATATTCGAAAGATTAATGTCCTCTTTTATTAGGAAGACCCTTCTTAAGAACTTCCCATACTAAGATCGATGTATTCGATGGTTCATTGACCATGGAATTCGATGGTGATGTAATTCACCCTAGAATTTCATCTCAATCGCCATTGAATCCTAACAAGTATGTTTATGTTGTGAATGTTAAAAGCGTTAAGAAAAGAGCCTGTAAAGAATCGATGATAAAACCTGATCAGGTTTCCAAAGGAAGACAAAGGATAAGAGACATTCAACAACGTTACAACGAGAGTTTCCACCAATTTTGGGGGAGATTTAAGAAGTTGTGTGTCGATTGCCCTCAACATGGATTCAATAAAGGAATTCTAATCCAAATCTTCTATGGAGGATTAGGACTGAAAGATCGAGTTCTTGTTGATTCCTTTAGTCGAACTCAATATTGAAGAGAACTCCGAAGAATGCATACTTTGCGTTTGAAGAATTAAACCGAAGGACAGAATTTTCAACCTCAAAGGAAAAGCAAGAAGCCAACAAACATCGAGTTCAACCACAAGGAGAGAACACTACTAAAAAAACAGGCTTCAGTGACAGCCAAAATCCGTCACAAAACCTCTAAAAACCATCACAAAACCGTATTTGTGACCGCTATTGTGATAGATTACAGTTGTCACTGAAACCCTCGTCACTAAATGCGTTTGTCACAAATTGTTTTTCAATCTATCACTAAGTAGTGACAGATACCCCGTTACTGATTCAAATAAATAGGTCACTGTTTAATACTTGCCCGGGCAGCTGCCCAAGTTTTATACTATCACAAAATATTGATTCCTTCACAAATGTTGTAACTAATATCTGTCACTGAATTTGAATTGGTTGTTACAAAATTCGTTACAGCCCTTTGGTTGTCTCCGTTACTGAGTTCAATACGGTTACAAAATGTTGTCACTATTATTTATAACTATTATTAAATTTGCATTACAAAATTGTCACTAATTTTTTAATTGGGTTCTAAAGTTGGCTTTATGCCGTTACAATCTTTTTCAAATGGTCACAAAAAACTGTAACAATTTAGTTGTATTCTGTGACAAATGAGTCACAATTTTTAAAAAACCTGTCACAAGATTAAAATAACATTTACGATAGAATATTTTCTCCACGTTTAGTATTGGTAATAATAAATTCTGCAAACATTCATACACTTCAAAATTGAGCCTTTCTCATTAAACCACATTTGCATAAAACATTGTTCCTTTCACCAATTGCAGGTATTATAAACAAAAGATTTTGGTGAAACATTGTTCCATTCACCAAGTACTATAAACTAGATACAAAAGACTTTGGTGAAACATTGTTCCATTCACCACATACTATAAACTATAAACAGAAGACTTTGTTAAACATTGTTCCATTCACCAAGTAATAATATATAACCAACAATCTGAAATATTTCATAATACTAATCAAAAGACTTGGTGAAATCATGGACAAAACTACCTAATTACCTATATCTTAATTTAGTGTTCAACTAGGTAGTCAAACTAACATATATGTACCAAAAGATTTGCTTTCATAAACACATACCATTTTCAACCATCATGCTGTCCTTCTAAACCATCACCATTTCCCCTTCCTTCATCATTATCAACACCATCATCCCTTGGAGTAGATCCAGAAGTTGGTGGATTTGGAAGTTGAAAACCCAGATTTCTTAAGGCATCTTGAAGGCGTTGAGAAAGAACTCCATCTAAGACTTGTTTGACCATTTCTTCAATTTTAGCTTGGGTTCCAATATGAGCAGACTGACTTGACTCTTCATTACAAGGTTCAGACGTGGAAGAGTCATGTGAAGTCCCCAATATCAATCTAGGGTCTCCCCTCCCAAATCCATACAAATAACCATGGCCAACACCTCCAACCACTTTGCTCCAAACCTCAGGATCAAATTCATGATTCGCAGCAGCATCACCATACTTCACAACCATTTCATCAGCATATTTCTTCTACAACAATTCAAAAAAAAAAAGACAAATTACACTAGTTAAACAATATCCCAATGATAAACAAGTATATGCACTATTCATCTTACAAATTACAGCAGTTTTACACCAGTTTTATAGCAGTTTTTCAGCATTTTGTTTACTTTAAATGCATTATATTATATATTATAACCGCGACATACAACTTTATTTGTAAAATCTCTACCATTCAACAAGTTTAAAAGTAGAACAAGTTACACTTACACTAGCATTCTTGGACTTGTTGTCCACAAATTCACCATTTGCACGCTTGTGTGTTTTGTCAAACACCTCAGCATCTGAGACATAACGCTTCTCCTTCTTTTCCTATATTAATATAAAAATTATACTTAATAATGATAATTTGTAAGTTAACTAAATTAACCCTTAACTAATTACTTACCAATTTGCGCCCATGTAGAAGCATTGGGATTGATCCACTTGTATGTTTAGAGATGGAACCATCTTTAAGGGTTAGGCGATTCTTACTTCCTGCCTGGGATTTCCTCAACCAATCATCTGTTGTCCAAACATTGTCAATCAACCAAGCCCAAATTTCAGCCCCAACAAACTCTGGAAAATACTCCTTGGTTTCTGCAATATTAGTTGTCTTAGCTTTTCTCATTGCCCATTTTCTTGCCTTGTTCATCATGGTAGAGAATGCCCTTCCAGCAGTTAAGAAAAAGAGTTTTTCTATGCGACCATGTTCACTCTGAGGCCACTTATATTTATTATGCATTTGGAACAATTTATCAACATTTGATGTAATTTGACAATCACAAAACAGAAACTTTTAATTACAAAAAGCCCACACACAATCACAAAAAACAAAACAGAAACTTATATATAATTGTATAAGTAGTACCTGAAACTTTCTCCAATAGTACTTTCTATTTTTTTCAGGCACATCCAACCAAGTAGACCATCGGCCACCGTAATAAGACTTCAAAATGGTAGTGATAGTGCCGAGAACTCCACTTTCCTTCTCACCCTCACCAACACATATAAAAACACTTTCATATATAAAAAGAATAAAAAAACAAGTTAATAATGTAAAGGGGCTGAAAACAAGGTTGAAAAATTAATACACAAATGCAAGCAAGAATCTAAACACGTTTTTTAACAAGATAATACAGAAAGAAACAACAAAAATATTTGATTAGCATACTATCAAATCTGCAGCAACTATGAATAAAAGATGCTACTTACCGATTTTTATAAATTTGTATGGCTTTCCTATCGGCTGGATTGCTAGGTGTCGTAAATCCACGATTCTGACCCCTGATGTTGGAGGTGGGGCAATATTTGTTTCACTTTCGTCTTCATCATCCATCTCCTTCTCCTGGTCTTCATTCTCCATCTCATGGTCTCCATCCTCCATCTCTTGATGTCCATTTTGCGAAGCAGGCAAATGGTCAGCAATGTTAGGCATATTGGAGGATTCCCCATTTGCTGGTGAAGATATGGGTGAAATTTCAGCAACTGAAGGTAAGATAGGTGGTGAGGGATTTGTCAATGATGGTGGATGTGTAGGAGACATGACAGGTGGTAGGGAAGGTGTGGGTGATACTGAATTTGTAAGCGAAGGTGAGAGGTCTGTGGCTAGAAAGGAATTCTTTGAGGACTTCAAGTATCGAGAAATGTTATTTATCCTAATGTACTTTGTGCCACCTTTCTTTGCAATCTTGCCCTTCACTCCTTTATCCATCTATATAGATAAAAAAAATAGTACATTAGTATAAAGTCAAAGGAAACATATATATAAGTTAAATTTGGGTAAAAAAAAAAGGAACAACAACCTCAAAATATATCACCAAAAGTACCAGCAGCCTCAAAATAGATCACAAAAGGTTTCAACAGCCATAAAATACATCACAAAAGTTCTAAAAGTGACATGAACTTAATAAGGGTTTGACTTACCATTTGTACTTACCATTTACACTACACATTAATAATGTATAACATCATTTTACCTCATCAATCATCCAGATCAATGTCTTCCGATTCATCAGCATTATTGTCACTAGCAGAATAATCGAATTCTAACCTGTCCGCAATGAGATCATCTTCTTCAGACTCTTCAGACTCTTCAAATAAATAAGGTTCTTCTTCCTCTTGTTCTTCCTCTTCGTCATCATCGGATGCATCTTCTGTCTGCTCAGATTCCAAAATTATATCAACTTCTTCTAGACCAGAGTCACTAACAAGAATGCTCGGATCATCAAGTCCTAAATCAGCACTAACTGCAAATGGAGTAGACTCCTCTTCTTGATAAAAACCATCAACCCTTTCAGACTGATTATCCTCCTCATTTAATGGTATGGAAAATCTACTCCTAGCTTTAACCTTACAAACAGCCCACCAGTCACGCCGGTCTCTTTTCTTAGATGGGTAACTAGTGTAACATACTTGTTGAGCCTGTTGAGCCAAAACAAATGGCTCGTTGGTTGAAAGGGTAGAGTTATGCTTAACTTCAACAAGACCATAATTAGGATGTACCCTTACACCCCTTTGATTTTGATTGTCAAACCAATGACACTTAAATAAGATAACCTTATTTCCACTACCAATATACTCCAACTCAATTATATCCACAAGCACACCATAAAAATCACAATCATTATCGCTATATCAACTCCCTTTCACACAAACCCTATAATTCATTGTTTGTCGATTTTTACCATATTCATGGGTGTGGAATTTATATCCATTGACAAAATACCCATTGTAAAACCTGGCATAACGTGAAGGTCCAGCAGCCATGTTCTCTATTTGCTCATCAATTTGGTCTGCATTATTCTCAACCTACAAAAGTTTGCACTCATGAAAATCCAGCTATGTTTGGAAGACATTGAAATAAGTATGAAAAAGTAGTATACTTACAAAAGTTTTAAACCATGTAGGGAAAGTTGTATACTTCATTCCATACAATAAGGACAAGCTAACCGCCCATGAGTACTCCACCCAGACAACATGGCATAAGCCGGAAAATCACTAATTGTCCACATTAATGCAGGCCTTAATTGAAAATTTTGCTTCCTAAAGACATCGAAGGTCTCAACCCCATAATCCCATAATAACTTCAACTCATCTATTAAAGGCCTTAAAAAAACATCAATATTTTTCACAGGACTCTTTGGACCTGGAATCACCATATTTAATAACAAATATGATTGTTTCATGCACATCCAAGGTGGTAAATTACACACACAAAGAATTACCGGCCAACAAGAATATGGCTTAGCCGATGGTCCAAATGGACTAAACCCATCAGTACATAACCCAAGTCGCACATTTCGACATTCAAATGCAAATGATGGATGAGTGTCATTAAAGTGTTGCCATGCCTCACTATCAACAGGGGACCTAACTACTCCATCACTACTACGTTTATGAGCATACCATGTCATGTGTTCAGCAGTTTTTGTGGACATGTAAAGTCTTTGTAGCCTAGGTATTAGTGGTAAATAACGCAACACTTTATAGGGTACAATGTTTTTCTTACTACGGTCTCGACTCTGTGTTCTAGGTTTATATCGAGGATGCCCACAGACCACACATTCGGTCATTGACTCAGTTTCATAATAATATAACATGCAATTATTTGGACAAGCATGTATTTTTACATAGCTAAGTCCAAGTGTTGTGACCATTTGCTTTGCCTTATAAAAATTTGCAGGCAACTTTTCATCCGTTGGCAATAAATCTTTCACTATAGACATGATACGATCATAGCAAGATGCACTCAAATTGAACTCAGACTTGACATTTAAAAATTGTGCTTTGAAGCAGAAGAGAAGGGTCAACCATCAGAAGAGAAGAAAGATGGGGCAGCTGCCAGGCCCGTATCTAGTTTTGAAGTAGAAGAATTCCTGAAGATTATCAAGTATAGTGAGTACAGCGTGGTCGACACCCTGAACAGAATCCCAGCGAGAATCTCCATACTAAGCTTGCTCTTGAATTCAGAGGCTCATCGAAATGCACTGCTACAGGTTCTGAACCAGGCCTATGTGCCACAGAGAATTTCAGTCAATGACCTAGATCGAGTGGCTGGAAACATAGCCGCACAAGGTTTCATAACTTTCTCTGAAAAAAAAATCCCGGAGGGAGGAAGGAAGGAAATCAAGGCACTCCACATTGGAGTAAAGTGCGCGAATGTGGGTATGGTAGGCGTGCTTATTAACAATGGCTCAGCACTGAACATCATGCCACTGAACACCTTGAAAGCTCTACCGGTAGAGCCCACTTACCTTCTTCCTTACATCAGAAGGTCAAGTTTATGACTACAGATAAATTGATGGGGGTAAATGGTCAGGAGGACATGATAGTGGCTCAGACCAGTGCTACTCCATATGTTGAGGCGGCTGAGGAGTTGATCGGTCGTCAGCAAATCATAAAAATAAAATTCCCAACAAATTCCTAACTAAAGCAGATAGGGCAAGTAGGGGTCGAACCCACAGAGAAATAGGTTATTAATCTTTTTCTTAAAACAATTAAACAAATTAAAGAGAATTTTTATAGTGAAATTAAACCTAATCAAACTAACAATTAAAATCAATCAAGAGAACAATCAAGAAAATTAAAGAAAACAATTAACAAAAAAACAGTGAATAGTCAAGAAAACAATTAATAAAAACCTCCAACATAGAATTAGTATCCCTCTTGACAAATTATAACAATGGATCATTGATATCTAATAATTATGAAATCATAGAATAGCTTGTCGGAATTAAATCCTAAATCACCTTAATTAGGTAAGATTACTCGTCAAAGCTTAAATTACCCCTTTTTCCTCCTAACTAATCAATTAGCCGTCAAGCCTTAAAGATTTGTTAGGGATTAAAGCATTAAGAACTAGTAATTTATACAAGCACAAAGAGCAATTTCTCACTCAAAGTTCCTTATCTCCCTTGGAAGGGACTTCCGTCTCCCCCCAATTGCTACAAACAACCAAGCCGGAACGTCAATCCTCGACCTGATCTAGCTAATGTTAACTAATTTATCATGAAAGTGCCGGCTCAATCAATCAAAACAAGCAACATAAAATTAAAACAGAGATCAAAAGAATACTCTAACAATTATCATATATAAGCACAAAATCTCACCAATATATATGTCAAGAGATCAATTAAATTCTACATTGGAGTAAAGAAAAGGATTACTCACTCATAAATTGAGTGAGCATCCAAAGAATAAGAAGAAAAACTTATCTTATGGATGGAAGAAGAGGGGGGCGGCGGCACTAGGGCTTTTGTCCTCCAAAACTTCAACAATTCTACAAAATAATTTCTAGATCTACTTGTATGTGTGTATATTCTAAAAACCTAGACCTAAGGCGCCTATTTATAGTGTAAATAACCCTAGGAATTCCAATCCTAACTTCGAAAGAAGTCTAGGACGGTTTAAGGGTCTAACTTGGACTCCAAGTTAAATTAAAAGTCTTCCTAGAGTATAATCCAAGTCAAAATAGGATCCTGAATTTTCGCTGGGCTTCAATCGGAGGTTTGATCAAAAGAAAGTTGTAGATCTCGGAGTCAGCTTTCCAACGAGTACTCATGGGCTTCAATCGGAGGTCTGATCAGAAAGTTATGATTTTTCTACCAAAACTGCGCCTGAATCCTAATCCTGTTAGGACTAGAATCGGGAATCTACGGGATTTGGATATTTCCTTGGATTTAGGAGTCATTAATTGGGATTTTAATTCCAATTAATATTTTATATGGGCTGAGTACTTTCCCACATAAATTATCCATAAATACCAAAGCTTGAGAACTTATCCATGGCTTGTCTTCAATTAAAGCTCCAATCTTCAATCCTTGCTTCTTGAAATAATTCTTCAAAGTCTTCAAATCTCCAATTTAGTCTTCAATAAGTCTTCAAACACGAACTTCGAATCTCCAAATCTATGCTCAAAATTGCTTTGCTAAAATCTGTGTAAAAAGTCATCAAAATAGCTCCAAAAGAGGTGAAAAATAACAATTTCTCAATTTCACGTCACTTAAGAACTTAAAACACAATTATCATCAAAATAGCATATAATTAAGCATAAATAGATCCAAAAACATAGTAAAATAGGCATAAAAATAGGGTTGTTTTTGGCTCAATCATATTCCCCCACACTTGAACTTTGCTAGTCCCTTAGCAAATCAATGTGTAAGTTAATTAAAAATCAATTTTTCTAAAGATCAATTTGAACTCACACTCTCATCAAAGAATCAATTCAATCATGAAATCAAAATAACAAAGAATAATAATAATACTAAATTCAAAAATCAAGACATAACAAGTATCATCATTCTTAAGTAGCCATAATCAAAGTAGTTTTAATCACTTACTATTTTTCACAATCTATAACTACTTCTTTCTATAGGCTTATGTTTTCCTCTCTTTCTCCGTTACTCAAAAGATTGTAGTGCCATTGATATACATCAAGGGTCATTATGGGTTATAATAGATTTTCAAGGGTAATTGTTTTTAGAAAATTGAGGTTACTAACCTCGAAGTGTTCATGATTTAGGGGTTACTAACTCCCTTTTGAGGCTACTAGCACTCTAGAAGGACTCCTTCTTTTATTTTTTAGAGGGACAATATTTCTGCAATTTCATGCCTCTTATCCTCTTTCCAAGGGTTACTAACTCCTTTTGTTTAAGAAAAGAGTGACAACAATGGTATTTTTTTTTAGTATGCAGAAATACCTCTTCTCCTCTTGTCATGAGAGCACTTCTTTTTTAAAACAATTTTTTTTTTAATTAACCTCTTTATAAGTAGTCCCCCACACTTATTCTTGACATATACCAATAGCATACTTTCTCAATCATAACTTCAATCAAGATTGAACACAAGTTCTAGAAATAGATAATCATAGAAGCAATTAATAAATAAGATCATATCACAAACTTCAATTATACCTAATTCTAAGAAATCAAATAACATGCTATAACTCAATCAATAAATAAAACATTATTAAAATTCTAAGCATTCATCAATCATAATCAAATCAATTAATCAATTTATGCATGAAAATTCAAAAAGTTTTGAGAAAATCGAAAATTTTATTTTTATTATTTTTATTTTTTAATTCGAAAAATCAATTGTAAAAATTGGGGAATAATCAATCCAAAAACAATCCGAAAAAAAAAAAACAATTTTCTATCCTAAGTTCTCATGCAAATAAATAGCATATGACTCAATTATTCAAGCAATAAACCTAAACCTATCATGCAATCACCCCCCCACACTTAAAATTCACATTGCCCTCAATGTAAAAGCAAACAATTCATGCAATATCTTTCCAAAAATAGAGAGTTAAGGCTCAAGAAAACATACCTGGTGGCTTGATGAAGATAATTACTCAAACATAAAGGCAATAGAAAATTAAGGTGATAGAAAAAATAAAACTGGATAGATAGTTTATTAATGAAACTTGAAAAATAAAGACATAAGATAAAGGAAAATTAAAGCATAAACTAGATAAGTAATCCTAAGATGCATAAAAAATAAATCTTAAAAACAAACAAGAAATTGAAATCTAAACCTAAATTGGTTTATGAATAGCCTTCTCCAATAAATTGAAGAGGTCATCCAAGTTTCCAGTTATATTATTAAAATCATCTCTTAAGCTAGTAATTTGATCACTATTCTCGTTGCATCGAACAAGGAAAGGGTGAAGCTCTTCCTCAGCCTCTTTTTCTTGGTTAACCTCTTCTTCCTCTTTATCACAAGAAGCATCACTTGACTCAGAATCAGAAGCAATAATCACAATCTTGTCCTCACCTAGATCATTCAATTGATCCTTAGTTTCCTTTAATGGTGATGGAGCTTTGAATTCTTCCACAGTAAAAACAGTTTCAATCGGCCTATTTGATGAAGAGGCATAATTTGGATCATGAGTTCTTTGAGGGAAAGGAGTACATCGCATCTATATGCCTATAGGGCTTAGTTTGGTATCTCCATCCGGGGCATGGAAAAGGGCCTATTCCAAGGTGCAACTTGTGGTCTTATCCTTCCATTAAAATTCCTTGGTCCTTGGGGATGGTGAAATCGATTCTCATAGGGATGAAACCGATTTCTGAACTCATGCTCATCTCTAGCCTTTGATCTCATAACAGCTTCTTGAGACTTGTTAGCTTTTTCCAAGAGAAATTGGTAAGTTTTTCTAGCTTTGAATCCGGGCTTGGTAGCAATATCTTCTTCAGGCAGAGAGGCAATCATGCTCAAAAGTTCATGGCAGTCTTGGCGCAGAAAACTTCCTTGAAATTTCTCTCCAAAATACGTGCCTCCAATTTGATAAAATTGGTTCCGAAAATTCTTGAATTGAACTTCAAAATCCATGGTGGTGAGCATCATCGACATCTTCACAAGGGCTAGGAAAAATCAAAATTTGCTTGTCGACTAAGGGTGGCGTCGGTTTGCTTGCTTCTTGTCGATAATTTTTCTCCAAAAAATTGTCGACTTAAGTCGATAAGCTTCTTCCAAAAATTCTTCTCTTGTCGACTTGGTATAGTCGACTATTCCCTTGCTCAAACCGAAAATTTTCCTCTCAAATATTGCTTCTTGTTTTGGTGAATAAAAGAGGAGGTAGAGGTGTCTTTATATAGTGATCAAATCCTATTCCTAAGAGATTTTAATTAGAGTAAAAAGTAAGAATCATACCTGGATTAGGAGTCCATTACCTAATTGAAAAAGGTGGTCATCATCCAAATTAATTAGGAGTCAAAATCCTAATTGGAAAAGGAATGCATGAGAGGAGGAAGGTGCCGCGGCACCAAGGCAGAGGAAGGTGCCGCGGCACCAAGGCAGCAGCGCTGCCTTGTGCGCGGGCTGGGCAAGCAGCAGCGGCCTGCTGCTTGGCGCGCGGGCTGCCTGGCGATGTCGCGTGCTGGCGTGCGGGTTGCTTGCTGGTGCGCGGCATGGCTCGGCATGCCTGGTGCTGATGCGCGGCATGGCCTTTGTCTCTGCGTGGCTCGGCTGAGGTGCCTGGCGTGCTTGGCCTTTAGCTCGGAGATGTCTGGGCTAGAGCCTGGTGTGGTTGGTGCTTGGCCTCGGCATGGCCGGGTCATGGCCGGCTGTGGCTTGGACATGCCCGGGCCTTGTCTTGATGCCACCGAGGCAGGGCCGGCCATGTATGGTTCATGCATAGTTCGTGGCTCGGTGCTTGGCTTCTTCCATCTCTTGAAATGTTTTTTTTCTTCCAATTAAATGGAAAAAATTTAAAATCTGCAAAATAAAAATTGAGTTAGAGATTAAAATTATTGGGTTGCCTCCCAACAAGCGCTTGTTTAAAGTCATTAGCTTGACTTCCTCTTTTCTTCGATTCCCCTATTTTGGAAGATAAATTGGCTCTTCCAAAACAATTTCCTCAATCCATCCTATGGGATAAGTCTCAAATAATGGTTTTAATATTTGTCCATTGACTTTAAATTGCAACTGGGAGGTTGGATTATAGATTTCTACTGATCCATTGAGATATACTTTCCGTACTTCAAAAGGACCAGCCCATCTTGATCTTAATTTCCCAGAGAATTGTCTCATTTGTCCCTTGAATAGTAAAACCTTTTGTCCTTCATGGAATGATCTTCTCAATATCTTCTGATCATGAAAAGCTTTCGTTTTCTCCTTGTAAATCCTTGAATTTTCATAGGCTTCATTCCTAATCTCTTCAAGTTCTTGTAAATGCAGCATCCTTTGAATTCCAGCTTTGTCGAAGTTAAGATTGCATTGCTTCACTGCCCACCAAGCTTTGTGTTCTATCTCCACAAGTAAATGGCATGGTTTTCCAAACACAATTCTGTATGGGGACATACCAAGGGGTGTCTTATAAGCTGTTCGATATGCCCATAGAGCATCTCCTAGTCGCATACTCCAATCTTTTCTCTGAACATTGATTGTTTTCTCCAGAATCAGCTTCACTTGACGGTTAGATATCTCGGCTTGACCATTCGTTTGAGGATGATATGAAGTAGATACCCTATGGCTTACTCCATATTTTTTAACTAAGGCTTGTACAATTTTGTTGCAGAAGTGAGTTCCACAATCACTTATGAGTGTTCTTGGTATGCCAAATCTATGAAGAATGTCCTATAAACTTGACCACTGTTCTGGCATCGTCCTTTTCAGTAGCAGCTGCTTCAATCCATTTGGAGACATAGTCCACGGCCAGAAGAATGTAATACTTCTTTTTTGATGGAGGAAAAGGTCCCATGAAGTCAATTCCCCATACATCGAAGATTTCAACAACGAATATAGGACTTTGAATCATTTGACTTGTTTTCGAAATATTTCCCACTTTCTGACAGCGTGGACAATTCTTGCAGTATTCATAAGAATCTTGAAAGATCCTTGGCCAATAAAATCCACAATCCAAGATTTTCCTTGCTGTCTTCTTGTGTCCAAAGTGGCCTCCGCTCTCATCATTGTGGCAGAACTTCAGAACTGATTGTATTTCATTGTCAGGTATGCATCTTCTCATAACTTGATCAGAACCTTGTCTCCATAAGTATGGATCATCCCAAAGATAATACTTGGCATCACTGATGATCTTCAATTTCTTCCCTTTGCTTAGATCTGGAGGTAGACGTCTAGTGACCAAGAAATTAACAATGTCTGCATACCATGGAAGTTGAGAAACGGCAAACAAGTCTTCAAAAGGTAGCACTTCATTGATTGCTATCTCTTCGTTGTTGCCTTCAATTCTGCTTAGATGATCAGCTACAACGTTTTCTGCTCCCTTCTTGTCCTTGATTTCGATATCAAATTCTTGAAAGAGCAATAGCCATCGCATAAGCCTAGCCTTTGCATCTTTCTTTGCCATTAGATATCTTAATGCAGCATGATCGGAGTAGATTATCACCTTGGATCCCAGGATGTATGGACGAAACTTCTCCAAGGCAAAGACAACAGCAAGCATCTCTTTCTCCGTGGTGGTGTAGTTCTTCTGAGCAGCATCCAAAGTTCTTGAAGCATAGTAGATAACATGAGGTACCTTGTCTACTCTCTGTCCCAGAACAGCTCCAATGGCGACGTCACTTGCATCACACATTACTTCGAATGGTAGTTTCCAATCTGGTGGCTTTACAATTGGAGTGGTGGTTAGGGCAGTCTTCAATTTGTCGAATGCTTCTTTGCAGTCATCTCCAAACTCGAACTCTACATCTTTCTGAAGTAGTCTACACATCGGTGCCGAAATCTTCGAGAAATCCTTGATGAATCTTCTGTAGAATCCAGCATGGCCTAAGAATGATCGGATATCCTTGACACATGTTGGGTATGGCAGGTTCTGAACTACATCAACTTTGGCTTTGTCGATTTGCATCCCCTCTTTGGATACTACATGGCCTAGGACGATGCCTTGTTCTGCCATGAAGTGGCACTTCTCGGCATTTAACACCAATTTGGTTTCAACACACCTCTTCAAGATGAGTTCTAGGTTATGAAGGCATTGATTGAAGTTATCTCCATAGACAGTGAAATCGTCCATGAACACTTCCATCTTTTCTCCCACATAATCTTGAAAGATGCTCATCATACACCTTTGAAAAGTTGCAGGTGCATTGCATAAACCAAAAGGCATTCTTGTATAGGCATACGTACCGAATGGGCATGTAAAGGTGGTCTTCTCTTGGTCTTCAGGTGCTATTGGAATTTGGAAGTATCCGGAATACCCATCCAGAAAGCAATAGTAGGCTTTGCAGGCTAATCTCTCCAGCATCTGGTCGATGAATGGCAATGGAAAGTGGTCCTTCCTTGTAGCAGAATTCAGCTTTCTGTAGTCGATGCATACTCTCCATCCATTTTGCAGTCTTTGAGGAACTAGCTCTCCATCTTTGTTTTCCACGACGGTGAATCCAGATTTCTTGGGTACTACTTGAACAGGGCTGGCCCATTTACTATCTGATATAGCATAAATGAGACCGGCTCCAAGTAATTTGAGCACTTCTTCCTTGACGACTTCAGCTAGGTTCGGATTGAGTCTTCTTTGTGGTTGTCAAACAGGAACTGCATCGTATTCAAGTCGAATCCTATGCATACATATAGTAGGACTTATTCCCTTGATATCAGCAACAGTCCATCCGATGGCTTCCTTGTATTCTTTCAAAACTCTGATGAGTTGTTCTTCTTGTAAATTTGATCGGTCGTTAGCAACCATAAAAATAATCCCCACAAAATCCTAACTAAGTAGATAGGGTAAGCAGGGGTCGATCCCACAGAGAAGGTGGATAGACTTTATCCAAATATACAATCCTTAAAAATCTCTCAAAACAACACGTAAAAACAAAGGTTTGAAAATAACAATTAAAAAGAAAGCAATCAAACTAGAAACAGAGCAAAGTAAATTAAATCTAAATCTATGGCAGTTAAGAAAGAAAACAATAATAAGAATGCATACTTCTTCTCCAATGGTAGAAAACAATCAAATTAATTATGGGTCCTCGATTTAAAAGATAAATTCAATATTAAATTCATGATGATAACTGGTCTAGGGAAAACCCTAACATGCTATTTAGATAAAATTAGCCGTCAAGCCTTAAATTACCCCTTTTTCCTCCTAACTAATCAATTAGCCGTCAAGCCTTAAAGATTTGCTAGGATTCAAAGCATTAAGATCAACTTTTATTAGTTCTTTCACACATGCTTAATAAATAAAACCATACAACAACCAGATAAATCTGATCACTGGCATGCAAACCCAATTAACCCGCCGTCAAACGCGATTAACTTGCTACACACAATCAAACTCATGCGTCAACCTTGTTGTTTGATCTAGCCAACAATCTCTCAAATTACCTCTTTAGCGGCCGCATAAATCAATAAAAATCAAGATTGTAGAATTAAAACAGAGTTTAACATGCTATCTATCAAGAATAAAATACCAAATTATAAGAACAGAAATCTCACCATGTTAATTGATAGAATTCACCAAAGGATTAGAAGTATAAAGAATTTAGCTCCTCATGGAGTTGGGAAAATCCATGAAAGGCTCAGGAAAACTTACAAAACATGAAGGGGGGCGAAATCTCCTCTTGAATAACCTAGGGTTGCCGCCCCTCTCTATGCAAAGAGAGGGTGGCGCACCCTAGCCCTAAAAAACTAGAAGAAAAGAAATTATCTATGTGAAAAATATTTGGTGTGTGATTTGTGATACATGAGGTGGCTATTTATAGTGGAACTAACCCTAACAATTCCAATCCTAACTTGGAAAGGAGTCTAGGCCGGTTTTAGGGTCTAACTTGGACTCCAAGTTGGATTAACACAGATCATTGATATCTAAAGATTATGAAAACAATGGATAGCTTGCTTGGAATTTAATCCTAAATTACTTTAATTAGATAAAGCTCTTGATTCAGTGTGAATTATCCCTTTTATTCTTTAAACAATTACCTCTTGATCCAGTGTGAATTATCCCTTTTATTCTTTAAACAATTACCTCTTGATCCAGTGTGATAATTACTCAAGAATAAAGCATTAAGATCTAGTAATTTACAAGCACAATGGGCAATTAAGAATTGGTCAAAGATTCTTAAATCCCTTGGAAGGAAGATCTTTCGCTTCCAATTGCTACCAAACAATTAAATCCGAAGATCCTTCAAGATATTAATTTAGCTAATGCTACTTAATTTATCAAGAAAGTGCGCGCTTCAATCCATCAAAATAAGCAACATACAATTCATGCAGAGATATTAAGAAATACCCTATTAATTTTCATATAAAAGCACAAAATCTCACCATGATATAAGTCAAGAGATCAATTAAATTCTACATTGGAGAAAAGAAAAGCATCACTCACTCATGAATTGAGAGAGTATCCAAAGAAAAGAAGAAAACTTACAGAACTTGAAGGCGAAATCCTCCTCTTGAATATCCTAGGGTTGCCGCCGCTCTCTATGCAAAGAGGGGGTAGCGACACCCTAGCCCTAAAACTAGAAGAAAAACTAGAACTAGAAGAGAAAAAGAAGAAGAGAAAATTATATGTGTGAAGGTATATGATTTGTGTTACATGAGGTGGCTATTTATAGTGGAAATAACCCTAGGAATTCCAATCCTAACTTGGAAAGGGGTCTAAGTCGGTTTTGGGTCTAACTTAGACTCCAAGTTAGATTAAAAGTCATCCTAGAGTAGAATCCAAGTTAAAATAGTATCATGAAATTTTGCTGAATTCGTGCAGGGACTTCGACGGCATTTTTGGACTTGAAAACGGCAGAACTGGGTCTTGGACTTCAAAGGAAAGTTGTAGATATCAGAGTTAGCTTTCCAACGAGTACTCATGGGCTTCAAATGGAGGTCTGAGCAGAAATTTATGATTTTTCTACGAAAACTGCGCATGAATCCTAATCCTATTAGGACTAGAATCGGGAATCTACGGGATTTTGGATATCTCCTTGAATATAGGAGTCATTAATTGGGATTTGAATTCCAATTAATAATTTATATGGGCTGAGTATTTTCCCATATTAAATATCCAAAATTCCTTAGCTTCCAGGCTTCTTCATGGCTTGTCTTCAATCCTTCGCAATTAAAGATCCATTCTTCAATTCTTTCTTCTTGGAAATAATTCTTCAATGGTCTTCAAATCTTCAAATTGTCTTCAATAAGTCTTCAAACATGAACTTCGAATCTTCAAATCTATACTCAAAATTACTTTGCTCATATCTGTGTAAAAAGTCATCAAAATAGCTCCAAAAGTAGTGAAAATTATCAAATTATCAATTTCACATCTCGTAAAGACTCAAATCACAAATATTAACAAAATAACATATATTTAAGCATAAATAGATCCAAAAACATTATAAAGTAGCCATAAAAATAGGGTTGTTTTTAGCTTGATCATATTTTCCCCCACACTTGAACTTTGCTAGTCCCTTAGCAAATCAATGTGTAAGTTAATCAAAAACAAATTTTTCAAGAAATCAATTTGAATTCATACATACATCAAAGAATCAATTCAATCATGAAATCAAAATAACAAAGAATAATAACAATACTTAATCCAAAGATCAAGAAACAACAAGCATCATCATTCTTAAGTAGCCATAATCAAAGTAGCTTTAATCACTTATCATTCTTCACTTTCTATAATTACTCCTTTCTATAAGCTCATGTTTTCCTCTCTTTCTCCATTACTCAAAAGATTGTAATGTCATAAATATAAATCAAGGGTCATTATGGGTTATAATAGATTTTCAAGGGTAATTGTTTTTAGAAAATTGAGGTTACTAACCTCGAAGTGTTCATGATTTGGGGTTACTAACTCCCATTTTTTTTTTAGGCTACTAGCACTCTAGAAGGGCTCCTTCTTTATTTTTTTCAAAGGGACAATATTTCTGTAATTTCATGCCTATTATCCTCTTTCCAAGGGTTACTAACTCCTTTTGTTCAAGAAAAGAGTGACAACAATGGATTTTTTTTTATTTACAGAAATACATCTTCTCCTCTATCATGAAAACACTTCTTTTTATGAAAACAATTTTTTTTAATTACCCTTGTATATAAGTAGTCCCCCACACTTATTTTTGACATATATCCATGACATACTTTCTCAATCATAATTTCAATCAAGATTGAACATAAGTTCTAGAAATAGATAATCATATAAGCAATTAATAAATAAGATCATATCACAGACTTCAATTATACCTAATTCTAAGAAATCAAACAACATGCTATAACTCAATCAATAAATCAAATATTATTAAAATTTTAAGCATTCATCAATCATAATCAAATTAATTAATCAAAATATGCATGAAAATTCAAAATTTTATCTTCAAAAAATTAATTGTTCGAAAAATTTTGTCAAAAAATTGGGGAAATTAAGATCAATCAAAAACAATCAAATTCTATCATAGGTTCTTATGTAAACAAAGACTATCATATGACTCAATTATTCAAGTAAAAACCCTATCAAGTATTCACCCCCCACACTTAAAATTCCAATTGTCCTCAATGTGAAAGTAATCAAGTAAACAATTCATGCAATATCATCTTACCAAAAAATTTAGAGTTAGGGTTCAAGAAAACATACCTGGGCGGCCTTGATGAAGATAATTACTCAATCATAAAAGACAATAGAAAATTAAAGTGATAGGAAAATAAAACTAGATAGTTTATTAATGAAACTTGAAAATTAAAGACATAAGATAAAGGAAATTGAAAATTAAAGCATAAATTAAATAACTAATCCTAAGATGCATAAAAATAAATCTTAAATCTAAAAACTTAAAACTAAACCTAAATTGGTTTATGAATAGCCTTCTCCAATAAATTGAAGAGGTCATCCAAATTCCCAATTATATTATTAAAATCATCTCTTAAACTAGTAATTTGATTACTAATTTGGTTGCACCGAACAAGGAAAGGGTTAAGCTCTACCTCATTCTCTTTTTCTTGATTAACCTCCTCTTCCTCTTCCTTATTTTCATCACTAGAAGCAACACAAATTTTGCTTCTTATATTTTGATGAATAAAGGAGGGGTGGAGGTGCATTTATATAGTGATCAAATCCTATTCTTAAAAGGTTTTGGTTAGAGTAAAAAGTTAGAAACATACCTGGACTAGGAATTCATTACCTTGTAGGAGTAGGTCATCCAACTTCTATTGCAATTAGGACTTATAATCCTAACAAAAATGCGGCTCAACTTTGCCGTTTCTTGCGGGCTGCTGGGGCGCTGCCATCGGGCCTGTTGGCACGGCCTGGTGCGCTGCTGCCTTGTGCCTGGCGCCTGGTGCTACTGGGGTGCTGAGGAGGCCTCGCGTGCTGGAGTGCTGGTGCAGCCATGCGCAACAGCCTTACGCTGCTTCTGGGGCGCTCTGTTGCAGCAGCAACGGGCTGCTGAAACAGCCCTGTTGCGCAGCAACAGGCTGCTTTGTTTGCTGACCATATGCAGCAGCAGTAGGACCTCGCGGAGCAGCCTGGCGCTGCTTGCGGAAGGCTCCCCTGTCGCGGCAGCAATAGGCTGCTATAGCAGCCTTGTTGCGCAGCTACAAGGTGCCTTGCGAAGCAAAAGCATGCTGCTTTTCCGAGTTGCCTGATGTGCTGCTGGAGGTACGCTTGGCATGAGCCACAGCCTTGCTTTGATGCAACATGGTTATACCCCATCCTTGAATTTTTCATTGAAGAAAAATTCATAAATTTCTATCAAGCAAAAGTCAAAGAAAAAATTAGTGTAAAAATTAAAAATAATAATAAAATTAAAATTAAATATGCAAAGAAATAAAATTGGGTTGCCTCCCAACAAGCGCTTGTTTAAAGTCATTAGCTCGACTCCTTTTCTTTTTCTCCCTTTGTTAGGGGGGATCATACCACTTCAAAGCATAAAGCAAATATGATGATATTGGAAGAATATGAGCATAAAAATATGGAAGTGAAAAGAAGAGATAAGGAAAGAAATAACCAATTTTGTTGAGGGCGACTCCATGAATAGCTAGGAATGACAATGCCATCTTTGTTGCCGTGATTGGTTGATGCAATGGGTCCTTTCGGCATTCTTGATTGGCATTACTATCTTCGTGCCTTTGGAAAGTGTCCTCGTCTTGGCAAATCTTCTTGTCCTCCAGAAAGAATTGATCCATAGATACCCTTTCCGCGTGTTTGATATCTTCAAAGCATTCAGACTCAAGAAGTTTGTTGATTCCCAAGAAATCTTGATCTTAGTGTTCCAAAAGCTGGTTGTCAACAGAATTCAGCACGATTGTGTCTTTCGGCTCGAGATGTCCGAGTTACTCATTGTCTGGTGGCTCTTCTTTGGGCTTGACAAGTCTTGGAGGAGAAGGTGGATGGATGTCCATCTTGATATCTGCTTTCTCAATCTTGGAGACTTCCATTGGTGGAGTAGGGACGCCAGCCATGCTAGGAACACCATCGTCATTGAAGAAAAATTGAGAGAAGTTTGTCGAATCAAGTTCATATGGTTCCATACCATCCCTTGTTTCACTTAACACTCCTTCAACTTTCTTCACAATTGGAATGTCCGCAACATCATGAAATTCACCTTCAACCTTACTTGGTTCAGGATGGACGGGTTCCTCCCATGATGATGTCGCTTCGATCGATGCCTCATGATATTCCCTTGTGTTTTTGGCTACCTCTTCTGGCGTAAAGACGTCTGCTTCCTCGATTTCTTCTTCATCTAGGCTCCTAGTAAGTACCAATTCAAGTTCATCTTCATGGTGAAGTGATTGAACTTGTTCAGAACAAACTTCAATGGCATCGATGGCACAGATAGAATGAATCTCAGCAGGAGATTTCATGGCTTCATAAATATTGAATTCAATGAGTTTCCCATCAAATTCCATGCTGAGTTTTCCATCTTGGACTTCATATTTTGTTCTGGCTGTGGCAAGAAAAGGTCATCCTAGAAGCAACGGCAAATGAGGTAGATGATGGTCATCTTCACTCATCTTCAAGACATAGAAATCTGCAGGAAAAACAAAATCTCCAATCTGCACTAAAACATCCTCGACTATACCGTCAGGTTTAATGTTAGTTCTATCAGCAAATTGTATTGTCATATCAGTTTTAGTCACAGGTTCAACTTTCAATTGTGAATAGACAGAATAAGGCATGATGTTAATTGGAGATCCAAATTCACACATGGCCTTTTCTATCTGATTCTTTCCTATTTTACAAGGAATAGAAAAAGATCCTATATCATGACATTTGTGATGCAATTTTCTTTGGTATGCAGCAGATACATTCTCATTCATGCAAGCATATTTTTCAGAGAATTTACTCTTAGTCATGCATAATTCTTTGAGAAAATTCGCGTACCTGGGTTTTCGGACAACTTTATCAAGCAATGGAATATTTACCTCTATATTCCGTAGTGAATTAAGTTGCATTGCAAACCTTCGAGGGAATGGTATTGGATCATGCTTCTCTTGCATTTCTTCCATCCATTCTTCTTCTGCTTGAATTTGAGCAGCAGTTGCTGGTGAAGTGCGCTGACCCTTCTTGTTTTTGGTTGAAAACTCCTTTCTTCTTGGCAATTGAATGTTGGGCACAGCTTCTAGTGGTGGTGTAGCAGAGAAAGCAGGTGCTACCGGAGGTGGAAGTGAAACATCAGGTGACTCCGTCTTTAGCGAATTCCACTGTTGAGCTCCTTCAATTGAATTGACTGCAAAACCTTGTTGGGTCGAATTCAAGGGTGATTGGACAGATTGAGGTATGCATTGAGGTTCTCTTTGCATACTCAAAAACTGCGCGAACATCTTGGTCATAGTCTCTTGTTGATTTACCAAAGAAGCAATAGCCGAATTAACTTGGTCAAAACGGTCATTGATCCCTTGGAGATATTCTGGTTCATGCTCGCTTGTTGAACTCCTTGGTGTGTTGAATTGGTAGATATTGTCCGCCATCTTGTTTAATAGCTTCCTCGCCTCTTCAGGAGTTTTGAATCTTAAACCGCCTCCACTGGTGGCGTCAATATTGGTTTTATCTGATTGAGATAACCCATCATAGAAGTTTTGGGTTAAAAATCCTTCACTTAAGCCATGATATGGGCAACTCTCACATAGTTTGTTATATCTTTCCCAATATTGGTACCACTTTTCGTCTTGTGATTGGCAGCTAGCAAAGATCTTCTTTCTGACTTCAGAAATTCTTGAGTTTGGAAAATATCTTTCCAAGAATGCTTCTTGTAGTCCATTCCATGAGGTGATAGATTTCGGTGGTAGACCCCAGAACCATTCTCTTGCTTTTCCTTCCAAGGTGGATGGAAAAGTTCACAGCTTCACTTGTTCTTCAGGCATCCCAGTGATCAAGGTACACTTGGTGTAGAAGGCTCGCAGATGCTCATGTGGATTTTCATACTCTTCTCCATGGAAAACTGGTAGCAAACGAATCACTCCTAGCTTCAATTGGTAGGACATATCCATGTCAGGATAATCAATGCAGAGGGGTTTCATCTCGCATGCGAAATTCAACTCCCCTAGGGAACGTGTTTGCTCCATCGGATTTCCTACAAAACAAAGATGATCAAGTGCAAATCAAATAGAAAAAGAAAAGAAAAAAAAAATAAACAATCTCCCCGGCAACGGCGCCAAAATTTATGATCGGTCGTCAGTAAATCATAAAAATAAAAATCCCAACAATTACTAACTAAAGATAGTTAGGGCAAGTAGGGGTCGATCCCACAGACAGATAGGTTATTATTCTTTTTCTTAAAACAAACAAACAAAATAAAGAAGGTTTTTAAAGTAAAATTAAATCAAATCAAACTAATAATTAAAACTATCTAAGAAAGCAATCAAGAAAATTAAAGAAAACAATTAATTAAAAGCAGAGAATAAATTGAGAAAATAATTAAGAGAACCCTCCAATATAGAATTAATATCCCTTTTGACAACAATAACACAGATCATTGATATCTAAAGATTATGAAAACAATGGATAACTTGCTTGGAATTTAATCCTAAATTACCTTAATTAGATAAAGCTCTTGATCCAGTGTGAA
>AWUE01022576.1:0-10536 GCA_001974825.2 Corchorus olitorius | reverse complement strand
AGATAGGGGCAAGTAGGGGGTCGAACACACAGAGAAATAGGTTATTAATCTTTTTCTTAAAATAATTAAAGAAATTAAAGAGAATTTTTATAGTGAAATTAAACCTAATCAAACTAGCAATTAAAATCAATCAAGAGAACAATCAAGAAAATTAAAGAAAACAATTAACAAGAAAGTAGTGAATAATCAAGAAAACAATTGATAAAAACCTCCCACATAGAATTAATATCCCTCTTGAGAATTATAACATGGATCATTGATATCTAATAATTATGAAATCATAGAATAGCTTGTTGGAATTAATTCCTAAATCACCTTAATTAGGTAAGATTACTCGTCAAAGCTTAAATTACCCCCTTTTCTCCTAACTAATCAATTAGCCGTCAAGCCTTAAAGATTTGCTAGGGATCAAAGCATTAAGAACTAGTAATTTATTACAAGCACAAAGAGCAATTTCTCACTCAAAGTTCCTTATCTGCCTTGGAAGGGACTTCCGTCCTCCCCCAATTGCTACAAACAACCAAGCCGGAACGTCAATCCTCAACTTGATCTAGCTAATGTTAACTTAATTTATCATGAAAAGTGTCGGCTCAATCAATCAAAACAAGCAACATAAAATTAAAACAGAGATCAAAAGAATACTCTAACAATTATCATATCTAAGCACAAAATCTCACCAATATATAAGTCAAGAGATCAATTAAATTCTACATTGGAGTAAAGAAAAGGATTACTCACTCATAAATTGAGTGAGCATCCAAAGAATAAGAAGAAAAACTTATCTTATGCATGGAAGAAGAGGGGGGCGGCGGCACTAGGGCTTTTGTCCTCCAAAACTTCAACAATTCTACAAAATAATTTCTAGATCTACTTGTATGTGTGTATATTCTAAAAACCTAGACCTAAGGTGCCTATTTATAGTGGAAATAACCCTAGGAATTCCAATCCTAACTTGGAAAGAAGTCTATGACGGTTTAAGGGTCTAACTTGGTCACCAAGTTAAATTAAAAGTCTTCCTAGAGTAGAATCCAAGTCAAAATAGGATCCTGAATTTTTGCTGAATTCGTGCAGTGACTTCGACGGCATTTTTGGGCTTGAAGATGGTAGAACTGGGTCTTGGACTTCAAAAGAAAGTTGTAGATCTCGGAGTCAGCTTTCCAACGAGTACTCATGGGCTTCAATCAGAGGTCTGAGCAGAAAGTTATGATTTTTCTACCAAAACTGCGCCTGAATCCTAATCCTGTTAGGACTAGAATCGGGAATCTACTGGATTTGGATATTTCCTTGGATTTAGGAGTCATTAATTGGGATTTTAATTCCAATTAATATTTTATATGGGCCGAGTATTTTCCCAAATAAATTATCCATAAATACCAAAGCTTGAGAACTTATCCATGGCTTGTCTTCAATTAAAGCTCCAATCTTCAATCCTTGCTTCTTGAAATAATTCTTCAAAGTCTTCAAATCTCCAATTTAGTCTTCAATAAGTCTTCAAACACGAACTTCGAATCTCCAAATCTATGCTCAAAATTGCTTTGCTAAAATCTGTGTAAAAAGTCATCAAAATAGCTCCAAAAGAGGTGAAAAATAACAATTTCTCAATTTCACATCACTTAAGAACTTAAAACACAATTATCATCAAAATAGCATATAATTAAGCATAAATAGATCCAAAAACATAGTAAAATAGGCATAAAAATAGGGTTGTTTTTTGCTCAATCAGCAGTCCTATGAATGCTCCTTTCGGGCTTTTGAGTTTGATCACTTTAAGAAACCTAAGGAGGTTTCAGTCATGGCAATACAAGTGATGAAGAAATACGGCTAGAAGGAAGGTCAAGGTCTAGGAAGAAATGCCCAAGGTAAGATGAAAATAATTGAAAACTTTACTATGAATCCTGGATTCAGGTTGGGTTTCAAGCCTACAGCAGAAAATCACCAGATTTTGGCTAACGCAAGGAAAATGAGAAGGGCTGAAAGGCTAGGTATACCCTTTGGTAGAGAAGTAAGGATGGAGGTACCTCCCTTGTCACAGACTTTCCGATCAGCGGGATGGGTTAATGGAGAGAAGAGCCAGTATGAGCAAGAAAAGGAGGCTTTTAGTCAGAAGATGGTCGGGCTCACCATCAATGCAGTTACCGAAGAAACAACAACGCCATGTTCATGGATCAACCCTATGGCTGCAGAAGAGGAGCTTGGCAACTAGGAAACTTTCGAGTGCGCCGCTGTGACGGCTGAAAGTTCAATGTAATGAACCAATGACTAAGACAATCATGAGTTTGTAATTATATATTTTGGCCTGTTTGAACTTAACTTGTCATGTTAAACTTTTTATCATGAGTAACGAAATGGGATGCATATTTCAGGCCCACATTCTAGTTTCATATTCTATTCATTCTTTATTTACAATATTTACCTAAAATATTATTTCTATATATAGTTTCTATTATTATTTTCAGGCCAAATAATGATGAATGCAAAGACGCTCCAGACAGCCCTGGATTTGACTTTGAGAAGCCTGTCTGTACTGATGAGCTAAACAATGAAGACACGGAGGATCAGGCCCTGCCTTCAGACCTCTTGAGATTAGTTAAGCAAGATGATAAGCAAATTGTACCTCACAAAGAGCCCACCGAGTTAATTAACCTAGGAACATAAGAAGCTCCTAGAGAAGTTAAGATTGGCACTACCTTGTCAGAGGAGGATAGACATGAGTTAATAGACTTGCTGAAAGAATTCTCAGATGTATTCGCCTGGTCTTATCAAGACATGCCGGGTTTGGATCCAGAAATAGCAGTTCATCGGTTGCCCACCAGAGTAGATATGAGACCAGTACAGCAGAAACTGAGGCGGATGAAACCATACATGTTGTTGAAGATTAAGGAGGAGGTAGAAAAGCAGTTCAATGCCAGTTTTCTATAGGAGGCTAAATATCCTGAATGGCAAGCTAACATAGTCCCAGTCCTAAAGAAAGATGGAAAAGTGAGGATGTGTGTGGATTACAGGGATTTAAGCAAAGCCAGTCCCAAAGACAATTTCCCACTACCACATATAGACATATTGGTGGACAACACAGCAGGGTACTCATGGTTTTCCTTCATGGATGGATTCTCGGGGTACAATCAGATCAAAATGGCACCCGAAGATATGGAAAAGACCGCCTTCATAACTCCTTGGGGGGTTTTCTGCTACAAAGTTATGCCGTTGGGATTAAAGATTGCTGGGGCAATATATCAAAGAGCCATGTTTACCCTTTTCCATGACATGATGCACAAAGAGATAGAGGTGTATGTAGATGACATGATTGCCAAGGCCAGGTCGCCAAAAGAGCACAAAGATAATTTGAGGAAGTTGTTCGAAAGGCTAAGTGAAGTCCAGCAAAAGTTGAACCCGAACAAGTATACATTTGGGGCTACATCAGGAAAACTTCTAGGGTTTGTGGTAAGTGAGAGAGGAATAGAAGTAGATCCTGACAAGATCCGGTCCATACAGGGGTTGCCCCCTCCAAAAACCCAAAAGGAAGTGAGAGCGTTCTTAGGTCGCCTGAACTATATAGGGCGCTTCATTTCGCAGTTAACGGCAAAGTGCGATCCAATTTTCAGATTACTTAGGAAAAAGAACCCGGGAGAATGGGACGAAGAATGTCAGGAAGCTTTTGAGAAAATCAAGGGGTACTTGGTAAACCCACCCGTGCTAGTCCCTCCGGTAAAAGGAAAGCCTTTGATCGTATACCTATCAGTGTTCGAGAATTCAATGGGGTGCGTGTTGGCACAACAAAATAATACAGGAAGGAAGGAGCACGCCATCTACAATCTGAGCAAGAAATTTACAGATTATGAGGCCAAGTATTCTGCTCTAGAGAAGATGTGTTGCGCATTAACTTGGGTCGCACACCAACTGAGACAATACATGTTATACCATACAACTTGGTTAGTATCTAAGCTGGACCCTATCAAATACGTGTTTGAGAAACAAGGGTTGTCAGGACGGATTGCTAGTTGGAAGGTCCTTTTATATGAATACGATGTAGTGTATGTCTCCCGGAAAGCAATCAAGGGAAGTACGATAGCAGACTTCCTAGCTGAGCGAGCAAGTGAAGAGCATGAACCGGTAAATTTTGAGTTTCCAGATGAGGATCTAATGGCAATCTCCCATGTCGAAGAAGTTGGAAAGGCCGAGAAGAAATGGGAAGTATATTTTGACGGGGCTTCAAACTTGTCCGGCCGAGGCATTGGGGCAGTATTGGTATCCCCCGAAGGTGATTATTACCCGGCCACAGCTAGACTAGGATTCCCTGCGACCAATAATGTGGCGGACTATGAAGCATGTATTTTGGAAATCCAATTAGCATTAGAAAGAAAAGTGAAGGAATTAGAAATACATGGAGACTCAGCCCTAGTAGTTTATCAGATGAAGGAAGGGGGCAAACTAGAGATTCAAAGCTGGTGTTGTATAAGGATCACATAACAGAACTGATCAAACCATTCGAAAAAGTGACATTCCACCATTTGTCTAGAGAAGATAACCAAATGGCTGATGCCCTAGCAACTTTGTCATCAATGTTCAAAATAGGGGCAAATTCAGAAGTTCGGCCCATCTATGTCCAAATGAAAAGCTTACAGGTGCATGTCATGAGTATCGAAGATGAAGTGGACGGGAACCCCTGGTACTTTGATATTTTCCAGTATCTCAAGCAACAGACGTACTCGGAAAATGCCACTGAAGTTGACAAAAGGACACTCAGGAAGTTATCCATTGGGTACTTTTTGAGTGGTGAAACGCTGTATAAGAAAGGTCGAGATGGAACACTAATGAGATGTGTGGATTCGACAGAGGCTCGAAAGATTTTAGAAGAAGTTCATGGAGGATCATGTGGAAGTCATGCTAGCGGGCACATTATGGCTAGACAAATAATGAGAGCTGGGTATTATTGGCTGACACTGGAAACAGACTGCATTGGTTATGTGAGAAAATGTCATAAATGTCAAATATACGGGGACTATATACATGTGCCACCCAACCCTCTACACGTTATGGCATCCCCTTGGCCTTTTTCCATGTGGGGCATAGATGTCACCGGAGTCATTAATCCCAAAGCGTCAAATGGGCACAAGTTCATATTAGTGGCAATTGACTACTTCACTAAGGGTGAATCTTTAAGCCTTAATCGGGTAATTGATTTGTTAGGTTAACAATAGGGGTAATTTAAGCCTTAATCGGGTAATCTTATCTAAATAGCATGTTAGGGTTTTCCCTAGACCAGTTATCATCAAGGATTTAATATTAAATTCATCTTTTAAATCAAGGACCCATATTCAATTTGATTGTTTTCTACCAATGGAGAAGAAGTATGCTTTAATTATTGTTTTCTTTCTTATTTGCCATAGATCTAGATTTAATTTAGTTTGCTTTGTTTCTAGTACAATTGTTTTCTTTTTAATTGTTTTCTTTCAACCTCTGCTTTTATAAATTGTTTTTGAGAGATTTTAAGGATTATATTTTCGGATAGAGTCTAGCAACCTTCTTTATGGGATCGACCCCTACTTACCCTATCTACTTTAGTCAGGATTTGTGGGGAATTATTTTTATGATTGTTGACGACCGATCATAAATTTTGGCGCCGTTGCCGGGGAAGGAAAATAGACTCATCTGAAGACGAATCTTGGAAATTTTCTCTTAATCTCTGCGTTTTTGATCTAAAAAAAAATTTAGTTTTTCTTTTAATTTCTTTGCGTTTTTTCTAAAAACAAAAAGAGATTTTGATTTTCCGTTTTTAATTTTGTGTTTGCGTTTTTGAAAAAAAAAAGTTTTCGGTTTTGCGATAGAAAAAAAAAGTTTTTGCGTCATAAAAAATTTTGTTTCTGCGTTTTTAGAAAAGAAAAAAAATATTTCCTTTATTTTCTGTCTTTAATTTTAATTTTGTTTAAGAACTGTTACTCCTAATATTTTTCTTTTGAGTTTTTAAGTTTTTTTAGGAAGCTGCATGCCAAAGACAAGAAGTAGTGGTACAAAAGACTTTGAATTTGTTCCAGAGCCAGAAAGAACACTATTTTCGCTAAGGAAGGAGAAATCAAATCGACAACAAGAAGAGGAGTCATCCATTTCGAGTTCTCAATCTAATTCTCCTAGATATGCTGCTTCAACATTATCACAAGACATGGCAAACGAAGAACCTAAAACCCTGAGAGAGCTTTCTGCACCAAACGTCAATGCACAATGCTTAGCAATTCGATACCCAGATACGACTGCAAATTTTGAGATCAAATCTGGATTTATTCAGATTTTACCCAAATTTCATAGTCTATCTGGAGAAGATCCTCACCAACATCTGACAGATTTCCAGATTGCCTGCACATCAACAAATATTCAAGGTATCACTGAAGACCAATTCAAGGTAAGAACTTTTTCGTTCACTCTTGTGGATCGTGCAAAAGATTGGTTGTACTTCTTACCTACCGGTTGAATCACATCTTGGACGAGCCTTAAGAAATTGTTCTTGGAAAAGTACTTTCCTGCTCATAAAGTATCAAGTATAAGGAAGGAGATCTTCGGAATCAACCAACGCCATGGAGAAACAATGCATGAATATTGGGAACGTTTCAAGACACTATGTGCGAGCTGCCCCAACCATTAAATCATTGAACAGTTGCTGATCCAATACTTCTACGAAGGACTACTACCGTTTGATAGATCTTCCATAGATTCTGCAAGTGGAGGTGCTTTCGTAGACAAAACTCCTACCGATGCTTGGACTTTAGTGGAGAATATGGCTGCCAACACTCAACAATTTGGGTCTCGAGAAGACTATTCAAGAGAAGGCAATACCAGAAGAATCAATGAAGTCTTTACCCATTCCACCTCACTGGAGCAACAACTTCAAGAAACAAATCAACAGGTCGCTGCGCTCACTGAATTATTCAATGCGAATTTTTCAAGTGTGCCTAAGGTTTGTGGTATTTGTAAACGAGGACACTACACTGATAAGTGCCATTCTTTGGAACACACCGCGCGAGAAGTCAATGTTGTTGGAATGCAAGGAGCATGTCAAAGGAAGCCTGAACCTTATTGTAGAGCCGAGCAACCAAGTCAACAATATGGGAACCAAGGTAACTATCAAGGAAGGCCAATGAATTACCAAAGGCCTAATTTTCAACAATCTTCACAAGTTGTCGAGATGCAACAATTGAGAGAAGCTATGGAGATGATGAGGAAACAAATCAGTCAATTGGCTAGTGACATGAGTGAACTCAAGACACAAGGTCAACAAAGGATCCCATCGCAACCCAAGGAACCTCCTAAGTAGAATGTAAGTGCAATCACCTTAAGGAGTGGAAAAGAGTTGGAAAACCCCTATCCAACCCATGCCGCAAAAGATGAAGGAGTGACGAGCTACACCAAAGAAGAATTGCAAGTGCTTGACAAAGAAATCAAGATTGAAGATGAACCCAGAAAAGATGGCACAACCACCAAGGAGACCGCCGCTGACAAGGTACATGCCGCCATACCTTTTCCATCAAGATTGAAGAAGTCAAAGAAAGAAGATGATGATCAAGATATCTTGGAGATACTTCGAGAAGTTGAGGTCAACATCCCACTTCTTGATGCTATTCAACAAATTCCAAAACTATGCAAAGTTACTTAAGCAACTTTGCACGAACAAGAAAAGGTTACAAGGTAAGGTAAATGCTGGAGTTATTGTCTCTGCTGTGCTTCAAAAGAGTTTACCTCCTAAGTGCAAGTATCCAGGTACGTTTTCTATTAGTTGTTCTATTGGAAGAAGTGTTATAGAGAATGCTATGCTAGATTTAGGTGCATCTTTAAGTGTTATGCCTTTTTCTTTTATCAATCTTTAAATCTTGGTCATTTGAAAACTACTGATGTGTATTCTGCAGTTAGCTGATGGATCTTTGGTTCATCCCAAAGGTGTTTTAGAGAATGTCTTAATTCAAGTTGAACACTTGATTTTTCCTATTGGCATCTTTGTTATGGAGATGGAATATTCGAAAGATCAATGTCCTCTTTTATTAGAAAGACCCTTCTTAAGAACTTCCCATACTAAAATCGATGTATTCAATGGTTCATTGACCATGGAATTCGATGGTGATGTAATCCACCCTAGAATTTCATCTCAATCGCCATTGAATCCTAACAAGTTTGTTTATGTTGTGAATGTTAAAAGTGTTAAGAAAGGAGCCAGTAAAGAATCGATGACAAAACCTGATCAGATTTCCAAAGGAAGACAAAGGATAAGAGTCATTCGACAACGCTACAACGAGAATTTACACCAATTTTGGGGGAGATTTAAGAAGTTGTGTGTCGATTGCCCTCATCATGGATTCAATAAAGGAATTCTAATCCAAATCTTCTATGGAGGATTAGGACTGAAAGATCGAGTTCTTGTTGATTCCTTTAGTCGAACTCCGAAGAATGCATACTTTGCGTTTGAAGAATTAGCCCGAAGGACAGAATTTTCAACCTCAAAGGAAAAGCAAGCAGCCAATAAGCATGGAGTTCAGCCACAAGGAGTGAAGCAGAAGATGGAAGCCAAGGAACCAGAGGAAGAAGCTCAAGGCCATGATCGAGCTAACTCAGTTGGCCAATGCCTGGCTATGGCCCGGCCATCCGTGCCTCATGCCCGGATAGGACCGGCAATGAACGAGCCGCGCCGAGAAAACTGCCCCGCCATAGCCCGGCCACCCGAGCCATCTGCCTGGCCACCAGCGTTACCATTAATTAAAAGCAGAAGATAAATTGTTAAAATAATTAAAACTATCTAAGAAAGCAATCAAGAAAATTAAAGAAAACAATTAATTAAAAGCAGAAGATAAATTGTGAAAATAATTAAGAAAACCCTCAAACATATAATTAATCTCTCTCTTGACAATAATACCATAGATCATTGATATCTAAAAATTATGAAAACAATGGATAGCTTGCTTGGAATTTAATCCTAAATTACTTAATTAGATAAAGCTCTTGATCCAGTGTGAATTATCCATTTTATTCTTTAAACAATTACCTCTTGATCCAGTGTGATAATTACTCAAGAATAAAGGACTAAGATCTAGTAATTTTCAAGCACAATGGGCAATTAAAAATTGGTCAAAGATTCTTAAATCCCTTGGAAGGAAGATCTTTCGCTTCCAATTGCTACCAAACAATTAAATCCGAAGATCCTTCAAGATTTTAATTTAGCTAATTGATCGGTCGTCAGCAAATCATAAAAATAAAATCATAACAAAATCCTAACTAAAGCAGATAGGGCAAGTAGGGGTCGAACCCACAGAAAGATAGGTTATTTATCTTTTCCTTAAAATAATCAAACAAATTAAAGAGAATTTTTATAGTGAAATTAAACCTAAACTAATTAACAATCAAAATTAACTAAGGAAGCAATCAAGAAAATTAAAGAAAACAATTGATAAGAAAGCAGTGAATAATCAAGAAAACAATTTATAAAAACCTCCAACATAGAATTAATATCCCTCTTGACAATTATAACATGGATCATTGATATCTAATAATTATGAAATCATAGAATAGCTTATTGGAATTAATTCCTAAATCACCTTAATTAGATAAGATTACTCGTCAAAGCTTAAATTACCCCTTTTTCCTCCTAACTAATCAATTAGCCGTCAAGCCTTAAAGATTTGCTAGGAATCAAAGCATTAAGAACTAGTAATTTATACAAGCACAAAGAGCAATTTCTCACTCAAAGTTCCTTATCTCTCTTGGAAGGGACTTCCGTCCTCCCCCAATTGCTACAAACAACCAAGCCTGAACGTCAATACGCGACTTGATCTAGCTAATGCTAACTTAATTTATCAAGAAAGTGCCGGCTCAATCAATCAAAACAAGCAACATAGAATTAAAACAGAGATCAAAAGAATACTCTAACAATTATCATGTATAAGCACAAAATCTCACCAATATATAAGTCAAGAGATCAATTAAATTCTACATCGGAGTAAAGAAAAGGATTACTCACTCATGAATTGAGTGAGCATCCAAAGAAGAAGAAGAAAAACTTATCTTATGGATGGGAAGAAAAGGGGGCGGCGGCACAGAGGCTTTTTGTCCTCCAAATCTTCAACAATTCTACCAAATACAATTTCTAGATCTATTTGTGTGTGTGTATCTCTAAAAACCTAGACCTAAGGTGCCTATTTATAGTGGAAATAACCCTAGGAATTCCAATCCTAACTTGGAAAGAGGTCTAAGTCGGTTTTGGTCTAACTTAGAGTCCAAGTTAGAATAAAAGTCATCCTAGAGTAGAATCCAAGTTAAAATAGGATCCTGAAAAAAAATCCTGATTTCGTATAATTTGTATAATTCGTATAGTTAAAATAGAATTGGGTCTAACAATTAATCCCTAATTATTAAGTTCACTAGACTAAGATCATTATTTACTAAGGAATTAATTGTTGTAATGGAAGTCAAATTGAAACAATATAGAAGTAATTAGCAATTTGAAAAGAAGGTTGCATTGAAGGAGATACAAATTAGAGGACATATTCTAAAAAGATATTTTTGGAG
>AWUE01022575.1:0-10098 GCA_001974825.2 Corchorus olitorius | reverse complement strand
AGTTGAAATTCAGCTCCCGTAACGAACGTGGTTGCTCCATTGAATTTTTTTTTTCTGCAAAATAAAAGAAGATCAAGTGCAAATTAAAATAGAAAAAGAAAGAGAAAGAAAAATAAAACGCAATCTCCCCGACAACGGCGCCAAAATTTATGATCGGTCGTCAGCAAATCATAAAAATAAAATCACAACAAAATCCTAACTAAAGCAGATAGGGCAAGTAGGGGTCGAACCCACAGAGAGATAGGTTATTTATCTTTTCCTTAAAATAATCAAACAAATTAAAGAGAATTTTTATAGTGAAATTAAACCTAAACTAATTAACAATCAAAATTAACTAAGGAAGCAATCAAGAAAATTAAAGAAAACAATTGATAAGAAAGCAGTGAATAATCAAGAAAACAATTTATAAAAACCTCCAACATAGAATTAATATCCCTCTTGACAATTATAACATGGATCATTGATATCTAATAATTATGAAATCATAGAATTTAGATAAGATTACTCGTCAAAGCTTAAATTACCCATTTTTCCTCCTAACTAATCAATTAGCCGTCAAGCCTTAAAGATTTGCTAGGAATCAAAGCATTAAGAACTAGTAATTTATACAAGCACAAAGAACAATTTCTCACTCAAAGTTCCTTATCTCTCTTGGAAGGGACTTCCGTCCTCCCCCAATTGCTACAAACAACCAAGCCTGAACGTCAATCCGCAACTTGATCTAGCTAATGCTAACTTAATTTATCAAGAAAGTGCCGGCTTAATCAATCAAAACAAGCAACATAGAATTAAAACAGAGATCAAAAGAATACTCTAACAATTATCATATATAAGCACAAAATCTCACCAATATATAAGTCAAGAGATCAATTAAATTCTACATCGGAGTAAAGAAAAGGATTACTCACTCATGAATTGAGTGAGCATCCAAAGAAGAAGAAGAAAAACTTATCTTATGGATGGGAAGAGAAGGGGGCGGCTGCACTAGGGCTTTTGTCCTCCAATTCTTAAACAATTCTACCAAATACAATTTCTAGATCTATGTGTACTAAAAAACCTAGACCTAAGGTGCCTATTTATAGTGGAAATAACCCTAGAAATTCCAATCCTAACTTGGAAAGAGGTCTAAGTCGGTTTTGGGTCTAACTTAGAGTCCAAGTTAGAATAAAAGTCATCCTAGAGTAGAATCCAAGTTAAAATAGTATCCTGAAATTTTGCTGATTTTGTGCAGAGACTTCAACGGTATTTTTGCGCTTGAAGATGGCAGAACTAGGTCTTGGACTTCAAAGGAGAGTTGCAGATCTCGGAGATAGCTTTCCAACGAGTACTCATGAGCTTCAAACGGAGGTCTGAGCAGAAAGTTATGATTTTTCTACCAAAACTGCGTCAGAATCCTAATCCCGTTAGGACTAGAATCGGGAATCTATGGGATTTGGATATTTCCTTGGATATAGGAGTCATTAATTGGGATTTTAATTCCAATTAATATCTTATATGGGCTGAGTATTTTCCCATATAAATTATCCAAAAATACCAAAGCTTAAGGGCTTATTCATGACTTGTCTTCAATTAAACCTCCAATCTTCAATCCTTGCTCCTTGAAATAATTCTTCAAAGTATTCAAGTCTTTATTATTATCTTCAATTGGTCTTCAAACACGAACTTCGAATCTCCAAATCTATACTCAAAATTGCTTTGCTAAAATCTGTGTAAAAAGTCATCAAAATAGTTCCAAAAGAAGTGAAAAATAACAATTTCTCAATTTCACATCACTTAAGAACTCAAAACACAAATGTTATCAAAATAGCATATAATTAAGCACAAATAGATCCAAAAACATAATAAAATAGCCATAAAAATAGGGTTATTTTTGGCTCAATCATATTCCCCCACACTTGAACTTTGCTAGTCCCTTAGCAAACCAATGTGTTAGTTAATCAAAAATCAATTTTTTAAAAGATCAATTTGAATTCACACACACATCAAAGAATCAATTCAATCATGAAATCAAAATAACAAAGAATAATAATAATACTAAATTCAAAAATCAAGACATAACAAGTATCATCATTCTTAAGTAGCCATAATCAAAGTAGTTTTAATCACTTACTATTTTTCACTTTCTATAACTACTTCTTTCTATAAGCTTATGTTTTCCTCTCTTTCTCCATTACTCAAAAGATTGTAATGTCATAGATATACATCAAGGGTCATTGTGGGTTATAATAGATTTTCAAGGGTAATTGTTTTTAGAAAATTGAGGTTACTAACCTCGAAGTGTTCATGATTTAGGGGTTACTAACTCCCTTTTGAGACTACTAGCACTCTAGAAGGACTCCTTCTTTTATATTTTCAGAGGGAAAATATTTCTGTAATTCCATGTCTCTTATCCTCTTTCCAAGGGTTACTAACTCCTTTTGTTAAAGAAAAAAGTGACAACAATGGATTTTTTTTTAGCACAGAAATACCTCTTCTCCTCTTGTCATGAGAGCACTTCTTTTTGAAAACAAATTTTTAATTACCCTTTTTATAAGTAGTCCCCCACACTTATTATTGACATATACCAATAACATACTTTCTCAATCATAACTTCAATCAAGATTGAACACAAGTTCTAGAAAATAGATAATCATAGAAGCAATTAATAAATAAGATCATATAACAAAATTCAATTATATCTAATTCTAAGAAATCAGACAACGTGCTATAACTCAATCAATAAATAAAGCATTATTAAAATTCTAAGCATTCATCAATCATAATCAAATCAATTAATCAAAGTATGCATGAAAAATTCAAAAGTTTGAGAAAATCGAAATTTATCATCAAAAATTAAAATTTTTGTCGAAAATCAATTTTGAAAAATTGGGAAATATGATCAATCAAAAATAATCCCAAAAAACAAACAATTTCTATCCTAGATTCTCATGCAAACAATAACTAGCATATGACTCAATTATTCAAGCAATAAACACTAGCATATGACTCAATTATTCAAACAATAAACCTATCAAGTATTCACCCCCACACTTAAAATTCACATTGTCCTCAATGTAAAAGCAAACAATTCATGCAATATTATCTTTCCAAAAATAAAGAGTTAAGGTTCATGAAAACATACCTGGCGGCTTGATGAAGATATTTACTCAAACATAAAGGCAATAGAAAATTAAGGTGAAAAATAAAACTGGATAGATAGTTTATTAATGAAACTTGAAAAATAAAGACATAAGATAAAGGATAATTGAAATTAAAGCATAAACTAAATAACTAATCCTAAGATGCATAAAAAATAAATCTAAAAACAAGAAATTGAAATCTAAACCTAAATTGGTTTATGAATAGCCTTCTCCAATAAATTGAAGAGGTCATCCAAATTTCCAATTATGTTATTAAAATCATCTCGTAAGCTAGTAATTTGATCACTAATCTCTTTGCATCGAATAAGGAAAGGATGAAGCCCTTCCTCATTCTCTTGTTCTTGGTTAACTTCTTCTTCCTCTTTCTTATCACAAGACGCATCACTTGACTCAGAGTCTGAAACAACAATCACAATTTTGTCTTCACCTTGATTACCTTCCAACGGATCCTTGAGTTTCCTTAATGGCGATGGAGCCTTGAATTCTTCCAAAGTAAAAACAGTTTTGATCGGCCTATTTGATGAAGAGGCATGGTTTGGATCATGAGTCCTTTGAGGGAAAGGAGCACATTGCATAGGAGGTCTATAGGGTGGCCTATAGGGCTTAGTTTGGTATCCTCCCATCCGAGGCATGGAAAATGGCCTATTCCAAGGTGCAACTTGAGGTCTTATCCTTTCATTAAAATTCCTTGGTCCTTGGGGATGATGAAATCGATTCTCATAGGGATGAAACCGATTTCTGAACTCATGCTCAGCTCTAGCCTTTGATCTCATAACAGCTTCTTTAGACTTGTTAGCTTTTTCCAAAAGAAATTGATAAATCTTCCTAGCTTTGAATCCTGGCTTCGTAGCAATTTCTTCTTCAGGTAGAGAGGTAATCATGCTCAAAAGTTCATGGCAATCTTGGAGCAGAAAGCTTCCTTGAAATTTCTCTCCAAAATACGTGGCTCCAATTTGATAAAATTGGTTCCGAAAATTCTTGAATTGAACTTCGAAATCCATGGTGGTGAGCATCATCAACATCTTCACAAGGGCTAGGGAAAACCAAAATTTTCTTGTCGACTTTGAGGGGCGTCGAGTTGCTTGCTTCTTGTCGACAATTTTTCTTGAAAAATTGTCTTCTTGTCGACGTTCCTTAGTCGATTAGTCCTTTGTATGAGATCGACTTGCCTATGTCGATTTCTCCTTGCTCAAGTCGACTCCAAGACTATCAATTTGCCTCTCTTACTCTTTAACCGAAAATTTAAGTATTGCTCTTGTGATTTGATGAATAAAAGAGGAGGTAGAGGTGCCTTTATATAGTGATCAAATTCTATTCCTAAGAGATTTTAATTAGAGTAAAAGTAAGAAACATACCTGGATTAGGAGTCCATTACCTATTTGAAAAAGTTTTCATCATCCAAATTGATTAGGATTCACAATCCTAATTGATGAAGGAGTGCGCATAAGAGGAGGGAAGGTGCCGCGGCACCAAGGCATCAACCTTGTGCGCGGGCTAGACAGGCGGCAGCGGCCTGCTGATGTCGCGTGCTTAGTGCGGTCCTAGCCTCCACATGGCTTGGTACTTGCCCGGTGTTGGTGTGCGGCATGGCTCGGCGAGGGGCCTGGCGTGCCTTGCCTAAGCTCGGACATGTCCGAGCCAAGGACTAGTGTAGCCGGTGTCTGGCCTCGGCATGCTCGGTGTGGTTCGAGCCATGGCCTGCTTGTGTGGCCGGTCTTGCGCGGCATGGCTCGACCTGGCGCGGGGCATGGGCGAGTCATGACCGGGCTATGGCCTGGCCATGTCCGGTTGCCATCGAGCCATAGCCGGCCATGCGTGAGTCATGCATGGTTCGAGCTTGGTGCTTGGCTCCTAAATTTTTTTCTTTTTTTTCTTCCAATTAAATGGAAAAATTCTTTAACTCTGCAAAATAAAAATTTAGTTAGAAATTAAAATTATTGGGTTGCCTCCCAACAAGCGCTCGTTTAAAGTCATTAGCTTGACTTCCTCTTATCTCCAATTTTCCTAAGTTGGAAGATAAACTGGTTCTTCCAAAATAATTTCCTCAATCCATCCTATGGGAAAAGGTTCAAAGAAGGGTTTTAATCTTTGTCCATTGACTTTAAATTGCATCTGGGAAGTTGGATTATAGACTTCTACCGATCCTTTGAGATATACTCTTCGTACTTCAAAAGGTCCAGCCCATCTTGATCTTAATTTCCCAGGGAATTTTCTCATTTGTCCCATGAATAGTAAAACCTTTTGTCCTTCTTTGAATGATCTTCTTAGTATCTTTTGGTCATGTAACGCTTTCGTTTTCTCCTTGTAAATCCTTAAATTTTCATAGGCTTCATTCCTAATTTCTTCAAGTTCATATAGATGCAGCATCCTTTGAATTCCAGCTTCGTCGAAGTTAAGATTACATTGCTTCACTGCCCACCAAGCTTTGTGTTCTATCTCCACAGGTAGATGACATGGCTTTCCAAACACAATTCTGTATGGGGACATACCAAGAGATGTCTTATAGGCTCTTCGGTATGCCCATAGAGCATCTCCTAGTCGTATACTCCAATCTTTTCTCTGAACATTAATTGTTTTCTCCAGAATCAGCTTCACTTGATGGTTAGATATCTCGGGTTGACCATTGGTTTGAGGATGATATGAAGTAGATACCCTATGGCTTACTCCATATTTTTCAACTAAGGCTTGTACAATTTTGTTGCAGAAGTGAGTTCCACGATCACTGATGAGTGCTCTTGGTATGCCCAATCTATGAAGAATGTTATTCTTTATAAATTTGACCACTGTTCTCGCGTCGTCCTTCTCAGTAGCAACTGCTTCAATACATTTGGAAATATAGTCCACGGCTAGAAGAATGTAATACTTCTTTTCTGATGGAGGAAAAGGTCCCATGAAATTAATTCCCCATACGTCGAAGATTTCAACAACAAATATAGGACTTTGAATCATTTGACTTCTTTTCGAGATATTTCCCACTTTCTGACAGCGTGGACAATTCTTGAAATATTCATAAGAATCTTGAAAGATTGTTGTCCAGTAAAATCCGCAGTCCAAAATCTTTCTTGCTGTCTTCTTGTGTCCAAAATGGCCTCTGCTTTCGTCAGTATGGCAAAACTTTAGGACTGATTGAATTCCATTATCAGGAATGCATCTTCTCGCTACCTTATCAGAACCACATCTCCATAGATATGGGTCATCCCAAAGATAATACTTTGCATCACTGATGATCTTCAATTTCTTCCGTTTGCTTAGTTCCGGAGGTAGACGTCTAGTGACCAAGAAATTGACAATATCTGCATACCATGGAAGTTGAGAAACGGCAAACAAGTCTTCAAAAGGTAGCGCTTCATTGATTGCAGTCTCTTCTTTGTTGCCTTCAATTCTGTTGGGTATGGCAGGTTCTGAACTACATCAACTTTGGCTTTGTCGACTTGCATTCCTTTTTTGGATACCACATGGCCTAGAACAATGCCTTGTTCTGCCATGAAGTGGCACTTCTCGGCATTTAACACCAATTTGGTTTCAACACACGTTTTCAAGATGAGCTCTAGGTTATGAAGGCATTGATTGAAGTTATCTCCATAGACAGTGAAATCGTCCATGAACACTTCCATCTTGTCTCCCACATAATCTTGAAAGATGCTCATCATACACCTTTGAAAGTCGCAGGTGCATTGCATAAACCAAAAGGCATTCTTGTATAGGCATACATACCGAAAGGGCATGTAAAGGTGGTCTTCTCTTGGTCTTCAGGTGCTATTGGAATCTTGAAGTATCCTGAATATCCATCCAGAAAACAATAGTAGGCTTTGCAGGCTAACCTCTCCAACATCTGGTCGATGAATGGCAATGGGAAGTGCTCCTTCCTTGTAGCAGAGTTCAGCTTTCTGTAGTCGATGCATACTCTCCATCCATTTTGCAGTCTTTGAGGAACTAGCTCCCCATCTTTGTTTTCTACGACGGTGAATCTAGACTTCTTGAGAACTACTTGAACAGGGCTGACCCATTTACTATCTGATATAGCATAAATGAGACCGGCTCCAAGTAATTTGAGCACTTCTTCCTTGACGACTTCAGCTAAGTTGGGGTTGAGTCTTCTTTGTGGCTGGCGAACAGGTACTGCATCATCTTTAAGTCGAATCCTATGCATGCACACAGTAGGACTTATTCCCTTGATATCAGCAACAGTCCATCCAATGGCTTCCTTGTATTCTTTCAAACCTCTGAAGAGTTGTTCTTCTTGTAAATTATTCAATTTACTTGAAATAACAACGGGTAGAGTCTCTTTGTCTCCAAGGAAAACATATTTCAGGCCTTCAGGTAGTTGTTTGAGCTTTACTTCAGGTGGTTGAATGATGGATGGCAGGGGTGTTTGCGTTGGCTCCAAACTGATGTAGGAAACTGATGCTTTTTCTTCAACAGCAACTGACGTCTCCAGTTCTCTGATGGTTGCAGCTACGTCTTCTGGCGTCAGGATTTCTGCTTCCTTGATTTCCTCTTCATCCAAGCTTTTTGCAAGAACTAGTTCAAGCTCATCTTCACATTGAAGTGACTGAACTTGTTCAGAGCATGCTTCAATTGCATCAATTGCATAGATGGAATGGATTTCGGCAGGAGTTTTCATGGCTTCATTTATATCGAATTCAATAGCTTCACCATCAAATTTCATGCTGAGTTTTCCATCTTTCATGTCAAAATTCGCGCTGGCTGTTGAAAGGAATGGTCTCCCTAGCAGCAACGGCAGGTGCGGTAGATGAAGATCCTCTTCACTCATCTTTAGGACATAGAAATCCGCAGGAAAAACAAAGTCTCCTATCTGCACTAAAACATTCTCAACTAAACCTCTAGGTTTAGTGTTAGTTCTGTCAGCAAATTGCAAAGTAAGATCAGTTTCAGTCATATGTTCTATTTTCAATTGGGAGTAGATAGAAAAAGGCATAATGTTAATTGAAGATCCAAATTCAGACATAGCTTTATATATCTTTTCTTTTCCAATTTTACAAGAGACATAAAAAGATCATAAATCTCTACTTTTGTGATGCAATTTTCTTTGATAAGCAGCAGATATATTCTCATTCATGCAGCCATATTTTACAGAAAATTTTATTTTAGCAGTGCATAGATCTTTAAGAAAAGAAGCGTACCTGGGCACTCTTGCTACTTCATTAAGCAAAGGAATATTTACCTCTAGATTTCGAAGTGAATTGAGTGGTTGTGCAAACCTTTGAGGAAACGGTGGTGGACCATAAATGGTTTCCATCTTCTTCATTCCTTCGAATCTTGATTTAGGTCGAGAAGCTCTTGGTGATGAATTAAGTTGTTTCTTCTTTGGTTCGGCTGGAGTCTCCTCTTCTCTTGTTACTTGAATTTCAGGTACAGCAACTGGTGGTGGTTCGGCAGAGGATGCAGGTGTTGGAGGTAGTGAAATCGCAGGTGGAAGTGGGATATAGATAGTCCCATATCTTGTGCTTGCCACAGTTGAATTTCCTCCATAGACTTGATTCCATATCCTCTTGGAAGGCTTTGGATAGAAGCTTGCTGAATACTCATGAAGTTGGTAAACATCTTTGCTAGATTTCCACATTGAGCAGTTAATTCCTTCAATTCCTTGCGGATTTCTAATATCTCCGACTCCTTTGTTGTGTCAGTTTCATCGATTGTATTGAATTGATGAACGTTCTCGGTCATAGTGTTGAGCAGCTTCATCGCTTCTTCAAGTGTCTTGAGTGTAAGGCTTCCTCCGCTTGCAGAATCAAAATATGTTCTATCTTCACAGAGAAGTCCATCATAAAAATTTTGAATTAAAAGTGCTTCACTCAAGTTGTGATAAGGACAACTCGCACAAATCCCATTGTATCTCTCCCAGTATTGATGCCACTTCTCGTCAGGTGATTGTTGACAAGAACTGATTCTTTTTCTGACAACAGCTCGCTTTGCTTCTGGAAAATACTTGTTCAAGAATGCTGTCTCCAATTCCTTCCACGAAGTTATGGATTTTGGTGATAGGCTCACAAAACAGCTCCTTGCTTTTCCTTCAAGAGTGAGTGGAAAAGTTCGAAGTTTAGCTTGTTTTTCAGGCATCCCAGTGATTGCAGTACACTTAATAAAGAAAACTTGCAGGTGCTCATGAGGATTCTCATGAGGCTCTCCTTGAAAAATCGGCAACATACGGATTACTCCTGGCTTCAGTTTGTATGTCATATCCAAGGCTGGATAATCAATACATAGGGGCGGTACTTCACAGTTGAAATTCAGCTCCCTTTAACGAACGTGGTTGCTCCATTGAATTTTTCCTACAAAATAAAAGATCAAGTGCAAATTAAAATAGAAAAATAAAGAAAAAGAAAAATAAAACGCAATTTCCCCGGCAACGGCGCTAAAATTTATGATCGGTCGTCAATAAATCATAAAAATAAAATTCCCAACAAATTCCTAACTAAAGTAGATAGGGCAAGTAGGGGTTGAACCCACAGAGAAATAGGTTATTAATCTTTTTCTTAAAACAATTAAACAAATTAAAGAGAATTTTATAGTGAAATTAAACCTAATCAAACTAACAATTAAAATCAATCAAGAGAACAATCAAGAAAATTAAAGAAAACAATTAACAAGAAAGCAGTGAATAGTCAAGAAAACAATTAATAAAATCCTCCAACATAGAATTAGTATCCCTCTTGACAATTATAACATGGATCATTGATATCTAATAATTATGAAATCATAGAATAGCTTGTCGGAATTAAATCCTAAATCACCTTAATTAGGTAAGATTACTCGTCAAAGCTTAAATTACCTTTTTTTCCTCCTACCTAATCAATTAGCCGTCAAGCCTTAAAGATTTGCTAGGGATCAAAGCATTAAGAACTATTAATTTATACAAGCACAAAGAGCAATTTCTCACTCAAAGTTCCTTATCTCCCTTGGAAGGGACTTCCGTCCTCCCCCAATTGCTACAAAC
>AWUE01022572.1:0-14910 GCA_001974825.2 Corchorus olitorius | reverse complement strand
CAAGTTAAAATAGGATCCTGAAATTTTGCTGAATTCGTGCAGAAACTTCAACGGCATTTTCGGACTTGAAAACGGCAGAACTGGGTCTTGGACTTCAAAGGAAAGTTGTAGATCTCGGAGTTAGCTTTCCAACGAGTACTCATGGGCTTCAAACGGAGGTCTGAGCAGAAAGTTATGAATTTTCTACCAAAATTGCTCCTGAATCCTAATCCTGTTAGGACTAGAATCGGGAATATACGGGATTTTGGTGTTTCCTTGGATTTAGGAGTCATTAATTGGGATTTTAATTCCAATTAATATCTTATATGGGATGAGTAACTTCCCATATAAATTATCCATAAATACCAAAGTTTGAGGGCTTCTTCATAACTTGTCTTCAATTAAAACTCCAATTCTTCAATTCTTCCTCTTGAAAACGGCATCAAAGTCTTCAATGGTATTCAAGTCTCCAATTTATCTTCAAATGGTCTTCAAACACGAACTTCGCATCTCCAAATCTATGCTCAAAATTGCTTTGCTCAAATCTATGTAAAAAGTCATCAAAATAGCTCCAAAAAATAGTGAAAATAACAATTTCTCATTTTCACATCACTTAAAGACTAAAAACACAAATATTAATAAAATAACATATAATTAAGCATAAATGGGTCTAAAAACATAGTAAAATAGCTATAAAAATAAGGTCAATTTTGGCTCAATCAGTTCTTCTATCTTGTAGAGTCCTAGCAAATAATTAAGTTGTGATAACTTGATTGTTTGTGAATCTTGTGATCTTAGGTGTTCAATTGCAGGTCAAATTGAAGGTCTAAGGCCGACGAAAGAAGAAGATTGCTTGGGTGAGATTGTCGACATACACATCTAGAAGTTGAAGTTGTTCAAGTTCATTCTTGGCAGGTCACAAGGGTACATTTGAATCTTAAACAACTAGATTCGTATCATTAAGATATTTACCATTTATGTTTCTAAGATGATCAACTCCATCCAAATCTTGTAAATGATAAGCATTTCCTCCAAGTACCTTATTAACATGAAAAGGTCCTTCCCAATTAGGAGACCATTTACCAAATTTGGGATCATTAACTCCTATAGGCAAAACTGTTTTCGAGACTAAATCACCATTGTTGAAGGATTTAGGTTTCAATCTTTTGTTATATGCTTTTGCATCCCGTAACTTCTGTTGTTGCATACTTTCAAAAGCTTGAATTCTTGTTTCATCCAAGTCCATCTTCTCCAAATGCATTAATTGCATATATTCATCTGGTAACAATTCATTCTGAATCTGAATTTTTTAAGATTTTACATTTATCTCTGCTGGTAATACAGCATCATGACCATAAACTAATGCATAAGGTTTTGTACCAATTTCAGTCCTTCTAGAAGTCCTAAATGCCCACAAAGTTTCTGGAAGAAGTTCTGGCCATTTATTTGGCTGATTTGTAATCATCTTCTGCAAGATTTGCTTTATAATCTTGTTTGATGATTCAACTTGACCATTGGCTTGAGCAAAACATGGTGTTGAGTGTACAAGCTTGATACCAAATGCAGATAAATAATCTTTTAGAATATCTCCAAAAACTGTGGCCTGATCTGTAGTGATTGTTTATGGTATTCAAAACCTGAACAAAATCTTATTTCTGATGAAGTCTATCACATCCTTTGTATCAATAGACTTATAAGATGAAGCCTCGGTCCATTTTGTAAAATAATCTGTAGCCACTAAAATAAACTTGTCTGAATTGGTTGGTTTTGGTGTGATTGCTCCTATATTATCTATTGCCCACCCTCTAAAAGGCCAACATTTTAGAATATATTTCATCTCTGAAGTAGGCACTTTTTGAATTGGTCTATGTTTCTGACAAACTTGACATCCTTTGGCATATTTATGGCAATCTTTTCCCATAGTTGGCCAATAGTAACCATATCTTTTTATTAACCACATCATTTTCTTTCCAGCTTGATGTGATCCGCACATTCCTTCACGAACTTCTGCCATAACTCTCATTGATTCTTTTGTATCTATACATTTCAAAAGAATCCCATCTGTTCTTCTTTTGAATAGCTCATCTTTCACCAAACAGTATTGCATAGCTCTTATCTTGACTATGTGATCATAATTTCCATCAGGCAATATTGTTTGATAGGTATTCTCCAATCCTCTGAACTTGTTAATGTTGTTATTTCACAGACTTGATTTTCTTCACAAATTCTGGTTAGTGCAGAATCTAATGGTTGAGGCCTAAATTCAATTAAGTCTGTTTTCTTATAACCTGATCCAGCCTGTGCTAACTCATTTGCTGGAGAATTCTTTTCCCTATAAACAAACCCAAATTTAGTCTCATTGAATTGACTCAATAAGTTTTGAGTTATTTTGTAATAGGACCGCATCACTAGACTAACACACTGATATATACCAGTTAACTGTCCAATAATTAGTTGTGAATCTCCTTTAATTAATACTCCCTCCGTCCCATATTATCTGTCCATTTTGGGTCAAACTTTCCTAACATTGATCTTTAATTATAAAAAAATTATATAAAAATAAATTTTTAAAAAATTATGTTTTGATTAAGTTAAGTCTTAAACTTTTCAAAACATATTTTTTGAAAATTTGATTGTATATATATTTTTTGTAATTAAAGGTCAAATGTATAATTGGTTTGACCCAAAAGGGACAGATAATATGGGACGGAGGGAGTATTGAATAAGCTTTGAGCTCAATCAACAATTCTAATCCAGCAATTAAAGCTTCATATTCAGCTTGATTATTTGAGCACTTAAACAACAAGGAAAAAGAAAACTTGAATATCTTACCTGATGGAGAAGTTAGAACTATTCCAGCTATTGCCCCCAACTCAGTCTTCGAACCATCAAATTCTAAAACCCAAGGAATTGGTTCAACTAGCATAATTTCATCCAATTCAGGTAAAGTCACTTGACAAGGATGATCAGCTAAGAAATCTGCTAATGCTTGCCCCTTCATAGCTTTTTAAGGAACAAAATTTAAAGAAAATTCTGATAATGCTAACACCCATTTTCCAATTCTGTTTCCCATTACAGGTTTGTTTAACATATACTTAATAACATCATACTTGCAAATCAAGTCTACTTGTTCATTAATCAAGTAATGCCTTAGTTTCATACAAGCAAAATATACTGTCAAACACAATTTTTCAATAGCTGAATATCTCAGCTCAGCATCTATCATATTTCTACTTAAATAATATACAGCTTGTTCTTTCCCTTCACTTGAATCTTGTGTTAACAACGCACCAAGTGATTTCTCTGTACAAGCAACATACAATTTAAATTTGACTCCTTTCCTTGGGGGCATCAACACTGGTGGATTTATCAAGTATTTCTTGATTTCCTCAAAAGCCACTTGATGTTCATCATTCTAGAGAAAATTCTCCTCTGATTTAAGTCTCAACAATGGAGTAAAAGCAAATAACTTTCCTGCACAGTTAGAAATAAACCTGCGTAAGTAATTAATTTGTCCAAGAAAACTTTGCAACTCTTTCTTATTTGTTGGAGCTTTTGCCTCTAGAATTACTTTAGTTCTGTTTTTATCAATTTCTATTCCTTTCCTATGGACTAGGAAACCTAGAAAACGACCAACTTGGACACCAAATGCACATTTCAAAGGATTTAGTTTCAATCCCTAATCGAGCTAAATTAGACCCTATTTTTATGGCTATTTTACTATGTTTTTGGGTCCATTTATGCTTAAATATATGCTATTTTGATAATATTTGTGTTTTGAGTCTTTAAGTGATGTGAAAATGAGAAATTGTTATTTTTCACTACTTTTGGAGCTATTTTGATGACTTTTTTCACAGATTTGAGCAAAGCAATTTTGAGCATAGATTTGGAGATTCGAAGTTCGTGTTTGAAGATTATTTGAAGATAATTTGAAGACTTGAAGATCTTTGAAGAATTATTTCAAGAGCAAGAAATTTAGATTGGAGGTTTAATTGCGAAGGATTGAAGACAAGTCATGGATAAGCCTTTAAGCTTTGGAATTTTGGATATTTTATATGGTAAAATACTCAGCCCATATAAGCCCATAATTGGAGTTAAAATCCCAATTAATGCCGCCTATATCCAAGGAGATATCCAATTTCCGCTTATTCCCGCTTCTTGTCCTAACAGGATTAGGATACAGCGCAGTTTTGGTAGAAAAATCGTAACTTTCTACTCAGACCTCCGTTTTAGGCCCATGAGTACTCGTTGGAAAGCTAATTCCGAGATCTACAACTTTCCCTTGAAATCCAAGACCCAGTTCTGCCGTTTTCAAGCCCAAAAATGCCGTCAAAGTCCCTGCACGAATCCGAGATTTTTCAGGATCCTATTTTGATTAGGATTTTGGTTCTAGGATGACTTTTAATCTAACTTAGGATCTAAGTTAGACCCTAAAACGTCCTAGACTGCTTTCCTACTTAGAATTGAATTACCTAGGGTTATTTCAACTATAAATAGACACCTCCTGTAACACAAATCACAAACCTACAAATTTTTCACATAGATATTTTCTCTTCTAGTGTTCTTCTAGTTTTTAAGGCAAGGGTGCCGCCACCCTCTCTAGCCATAGAGGGGTGCGACATACCTAGTTATTTTGCAAGGAGATTTCGTCCCCGTCTAGTTCTGTAAGTATTCTTATGCCGCTCATGGATTTTTCCCAAATCTATGAGTAGCTAAATTCTTAATACTTCTAATCCTTTGCTGAATTCAATCAATTAAGTATGGTGATATTTCTGTTCTTATAATTTGGTATTTTATTCTTGATAGATAGCATGTTAAACTCTGTTTTAATTCTACAATCTTGATTTTTATTGATTTATTGTGGCCACTAAAGAGGTAATTTGAGAGATTGTTGGCTAGATCAAACAACAACGGTTGACGCCTGAGTTTGATTGTATGTAGCGAGTTAACCACGCTCACCGGCGAGGTTAATTGGGTTTGCATGCCAGTGATCTGATTTATCTGGTTGTTGTATGGTTTTATTTATTAAGCATGTGTGAAAGAACTAATAAAAGTTGATCTTAATGCTTTGAATCCTGGCAAATCTTTAAGGCTTGACGACTAATTGATTAGTTAGGAGAAGAAAGGGGTAATTTAAGGCTTAACGGCTAATCTTATCTAAATAGCATGTTAGGGTTTTCCCTAGACCAGTTATCATCAAGAATTTAATATTGAATTTATATAATTAATTTGATTGTTTTCTACCATTGGAGAAAAGGTATGATTTTTAATTATTGTTCTCTTTCTTAATTGGCATAGATTTAGATTTAATTTACTTTGCTTTGTTTTCTAGTATAATTGTTTTCTTTTTAGTTGTTCTTATTAACCCTCTGGTTTTACGTATTGTTTTGAGAGATTTTAAGAATTGTATTTTTGGATATAGTCTATCAACCTTCTCTGTGGGATCGACCCCTACTTACCATATCTACCATTTTGTGGGGATTATTTTCATGATTGCTGACGACCGATCATAAATTTTGGCGTCGTTGCCAGGATGAAAAATAGACTCATCTGAAGACGAATCTTGGGAATTTTCTCTTAGTCTCTGCGTTTCTTCTCTAAAAATTTTTTTTTTCATTTTTGCGTTTTTATTTTTTTTTTTTGCGTTTTTCTTTAAAAAAAGTTTTTTACGTCATAAAAAAAATATATTTGTTTCTGCGTTTTTCTAAAAAGAAAAAATATTTTCCTTATTTTCTGCCTTTAATTTTAATTTTTGTTTAACAACTTTTACTACTAACAATTTTCTTTTGAGTTTTGTTTTTGAGTTTTTCTAGGAAGCTGCATGCCAAAGACAAGAAGTAGTGGTAAAGAAGACTTTGAATTTGATCCAGAGCCAGAAAGAACACTATTTTTGCTAAGGAAGGAGAAATCAAATCGACAACAAGAAGAGGAGTGATCCAATTCGAGTTTTCAATCAAGTCCTCCTAGATCTGCTGCTTCAACATCGTCACAAGACATGGCAAACGAAGAACCTAAAACCCTGAGAGAGCTTTCTGCACCAAATGTCAATGCACAACGCTTAGCAATTCGATACCCAGATACGACTGCAAACTTTGAGATTAAATCTGGATTTATTCAGATTTTACCCAAATTTCATGGTCTGTCTGGAGAAGATCCTCACCGACATCTGACAGATTTCCAGATTGCCTGTACGTCAACAAATATTCAAGGTATCACTGAAGACCAATTCAAGCTAAGAACTTTTTCGCTCACTCTTGTGGATCGTGCAAAAGATTGGTTGTACCTCTTACCAACTGGTTCAATCACATCTTGGACGAGCCTTAAGAAGTTGTTATTGGAAAAGTACTTTCCTGCTCATAAAGTATCAAGTATAAGGAAGGAGATTTGCGGAATTATGCAACGCCATGGAGAAACAATGCACGAATATTGGGAACGTTTCAAGACACTATGTGCGAGCTGCCCCAACCATCAAATCATTGAACAGTTGCTGATTCAGTACGTCTATGAAGGATTACTACCGTTTGACAGATCTTCTATAGATTCTGCAAGTGGAGGAGCTTTCATAGACAAAACTCTCACTGATGCTTGGACTTTAGTAGAGAACATGGCTGCCAACACTCAACAATTTGGATCTCGAGAAGACTATTCAAGAGAAGGCAATACAAGAAGAATCAATGAAGTCTCTACCCATTCCACCTCACTGGAGCAACAACTTCAAGAAACAAATCAACAAGTCGCTGCGCTCACTGATTTATTCAATGCGAATTTTTCAAGTGTGCCTAAGGTTGTGGTATTTGTAAACAAGGACACTACACTGATAAATGCCCTTCTTTGGAACACACCGCGCAAGAAGTCAATGTTGTTGGAATGCAAGAAGCATATCAAAGGAAGCCTGAACCTTATTGGAGAGCCGAGCAACCAAGTCAACAATATGCGAACAAAGGTAACTATCAAGGAAGGCCAATGAGTTATCAAAGGCATAATTTCCAACAATTTTCACAAGCTGTCGAGATGCAACAAATGAGAGAAGCTATGGAGATGATGAGGAAACAAATCAGTCAATTGGCTAGTGACATGAGAGAACTCAAGACACAAGGTCAACAAAGGATTCCATCGCAACCAAAGGTACCTCCTAAGGAGAATGTTAGTGCAATCACTTTAAGGAGTGGAAAAGCGTTGGAAAACCCCTATCCAACCCATGCCGCACAAGATGAAGGAGAGCCGAGCTACACCAAAGAAGAAGAATTGCAAGTGTCTGCCAAAGAAATCAAGATTGAAAATGAACCCAGAAAAGATGGCGCAACCACCATGGGGAAAGACAAGAAGACTACCGTCAACAAGACTGATTCCAAGGTAGATGTTGCCATACCTTTTCCATCAAGATTGAAGAAGCCAAAAAAAGAAGATGATGATCAAGATATTTTGGAGATACTTTGAAAAGTTGAGGTCAACATCCCACTTCTTGATGCTATTCAACAAATTCCAAACTATGCAAAGTTACTTAAGCAACTTTGTACCAACAAGAAAAGGTTACAAGGTAAGGTAAGTGCTGGAGTTAATGTTTCTGCTGTGCTTCAAAAGAGTTTACCTCCTAAGTGCAAGGATCCATGTACGTTTTATATTACTTGTTCTATTGGAAGAAGTGTTATAGAGAATGCTATGCTAGATTTAGGTGCATCTTTAAGCGTAATGCCTTTTTCTTTATATCAATCTTTAAATCTTGGTCCTTTGAAAAATACTGATGTGATTCTGCAGTTAGCTTATGGATCTTTGGTTCATCCCAAAGGTGTCCTAGAGAATGTCTTAATTAAAGTTGAACACTTGATTTTTCCTATTAACATCTTTGTTATGGAGATGGAATATTCGAAAGATCAATGTCCTCTTTTATTAGGAAGACCTTTCTTAAGAACTTCCCATACTAAGATTGATGTATTCGATGGTTCATTGACCATGGAATTCGATGGTGATATAATCCACCCTAGAATTTCATCTCAATCTCCATTGAATTCTGACAAGTTTGTTTGTGTTGTGAATGATAAAAGTGCTAAGAAAGGAGCCCAAGAAGAATCTTCATCACTGACAACTGCTCAGATTTCCAAAGGAAGACAAAGGATAGCAACTTTTCAGCAACGTAAAGTCGAGCCTTTTTATCGAGCTTGGGATAGATTTAAGAAGCTCTGCGCAACATGCCCTCACCATGCCAAATCACAACAACTTTTGATTACATACTTCTATCAAGGATTAGGAGTAGACGGTCAAATTCTTGTGGATAGCGTGGACAACATCCCTTTGTTCGATAGAACCCCTGATGCCGCATTTGAAGCACTGGAATCTTTGACTAAAGCAATTGCACCCCCTAGCTTTAGAAGGATTCAAGCAAAGAAGAAGCAAGAAGCCAACAAGCAAGGAGTTCAGCCACAAGGAGAGAAGCAGAAGATGGTAGTCAAGAAACCAGAGGAAGATGCTCAAGACCTTGATCGAGCCAACTCAGCCGGCCAACGCCCGGCTGTGGCCCGGCCATCCTCACCTATGGCTCGGATACCACCGGCCATGACCGAGCCGCGCCGAGACACATGCCCGGCCTTGACCCGGCCATCCGAGCCATCCGCCTGGCCATGCCCGGACTCGCCCGCGCACCATGCCCGACCATCCAAGCTACATGCCCGGCCACCAGCGCTATCCTCTGCGCCGAGTGCCCGGCCAGCTGAGCCATTTGCCCGGCCATACCCGGCCAAAGCAGCATTCTCCGTGCACCATGCCTGGCCATCCGCGCCACTTGCCCGGTTAAGCCAGCCATCAGCCCGGCCATCTCAAGCTTCTACCCGGCCATATCCAGTCAGTGCCGCGCCACTGCCAAGCCATAACCGGCCATCCACCGAGCCACCTCGAGTTTTCACTAAGCTAGGACCGGCCATCACCGTACCACCACCGGCCATGTCCGTGCCATCACCAATCCAAGCCGCCACATCAACTTTGATGAATTCAAGTCTTGATAAAATTCAACTTGAAGTTCTCAATGCCATCAATGATACTCTCAAAATCATTGTGGAATTGTTGAAGGAATATATCCATAGTTCCTTCACCCTTGAAGAATAATTTCTTTAAGGCAATCTAACCAAAGACCTTAAAGAAAGGCGCTTATTGGGAGGCAACCCAATGATTTCTCATGAAGAACCGAAGGAAAGCAAATGGAGCTAAGTTTGGACAATTGCAAGATGAATTCGAACGGAGTCCAGTTTCAGAAGCAATGATGGAGCTTATGCCTACAAACAGAGAAACTTTCTTTAACTCTATCCTTTTAATTTTCCTTGCATTATTTTGTCTTGATTGATTATTGCTTTGATTGCTTGCCTATTCTTTGATGTGAATTAATTGTTAGTGTTAGTTTTTATTTTCTGCATTTAAATACACCACATGAGCATGCATAATATCAATTGTTTGTGTTAATTTCTTATGTGTTTCCACATTGAGGACAATGTGTCTTTTCAGTGAGGGGGAGAGAGTCTAGTCTAATAGGAAGTTTACATGCATTAATCTTAATGCTATGCCATAATTTTTTTGAAAATTTTTGAAATTTTTGCATGTATTGAGTGATTTAATTTAATTATGATTGAAGAATGCTTAGAATTGTCAGAAAATTTTATTTGATTGATTGATTGATAGTATGATATCTTATTTCTTAGAATTAGGTATAATTAGAGTTTGTGATATGATCTTATTGTTCATTATTTCTATGATTGCCTATTTCTAGAACTTGTGTTTAATTTTTATTGAAATTACAATTATGAAAGTATGTTATGGATATGTCAAGAACAAGTGTGGGGGACTACTTATATAAAAGGGTAGTTTAAAAATTGTTTTCATAAAAAGAAGTGCTTTCATGCAAGAGGAGAAGAGGTATTTCTACATACTTTAAAAAAAAAAAATCAATCCATTGTTGTCACTCTTTTCTTCAACAAAAGGAGTTAGTAACCCTTGGAAAGAGGATAAGAGGCATGAAATTACAGAAATATTGTCCCTCTGAAAAAATAAAAAAGAAGGAGTCATTTTAGAGTGCTAGTAGCTTCAAAAATGGAAGTTAGTAACCCCAAATCATGAACACTTCGAGGTTAGTAACCTCAATTTTCTAAAAAATCAATTACCCTTTGAAAATCTATTATAACCCACACGAAAACCCTTGACTTGTATCCATGATATGCATTCCTTTGAGTAATGGAGATAAAGATGAAGACATAAGCTTATGGAAAGAAGTAGTTATAGGATGTAATGAATGGTAAGTGATTAGAACTACTTTAATTATGGTTACTTAAGAATAAAGATGCTTGCTATTTGTTGATCTTTTAAATTAAGTGCTCTTATGATTCTTTGTTATTTTGATTTCATAATTACATTAATCCTTAATATGTGTATGCATTCAAAGTTTTTGAAAAGTTTAAATTAAAATGGAATTTTGATTTGCATTAGTTTAGGATTATAGGGTCTTTTTTGTGTTCAAGTTTAGTAAGTTCATAGTTTTCTACACTAGTTTGCTAGGGACTAGAAAAGATTTAGTGTGGAGGAAATATGATCGAGCTAAATTAGACCCTATTTTCATGGCTATTTTACTATGTTTTTGGGTCCATTTATGCTTAAATATATGCTATTTTGATAATATTTGTGTTTTGAGTCTTTAAGTGATGTGAAAATGAGAAATTGTTATTTTTCACTACTTTTGGAGCTATTTTGATGACTGTTTACACAGATTTGAGCAAAACAATTTTGAGCATAGATTTGGAGATTCGAAGTTCATGTTTGAAGATTATTTGAAGATAATTTGAAGAATTATTTCAAGAGCAAGAATTGATGATTGGAGCTTTAATTGCGAAGGACTGAAGACAAATCATGGATAAGCCTTTAAGCTTTGGAATTTTGGATATTTTATATGGAAAAATACTCAGCCCATATAAGCCCATAATTGGAGTTAAAATCCCAATTAATGTCGCTTATATCCAAGGAGATATCCAATTTCCGCTTATTCCCGCTTCTAGTCCTAACAGGATTAGGATTCAGCGCATGTTTGGTAGAAAAATCATAACTTTCTACTCAGACCTCCGTTTTAAGCCCAAGAGTACTCGTTGGAAAGTTAACTCCGAGATCTACAACTTTCCTTTAAAGTCCAAGACCCAGTTTTGCCGTTTTGAAGCCCAAATATGCAGTCAAAGTTCCTACACGAATCCAGGATTTTTCAGGATCCTATTTTGACTAGGATTTTGGTTCTAAGATGACTTTTAATCTAACTTAGGATCTAAGTTAGACCCTAAAACGTCCTAGACTCCTTTCCTACTTAGAATTGGATTACCTAGGGTTATTTCCACTATAAATAGCCACCTCCTGTAACACAAATCACACACCTACATATTTTTCACATATATATTTTCTCTTCTACTTTTCTTCTAGTTTTTTAGGCAAGGGTGCCGCCACCCTCTCTAGCCATAGAGGGGTGCGACATACCTAGTTATTTTGCAAGGAGATTTCGTCCCCTTCTAGTTCTGTAAGTACTCTTATGCCGCTCATGGATTTTCCCAAATCCATGAGTAGCTAAATTCTTAATACTTCTCATCCTTTGGTGAATTCAATCAATTAAATATGGTGAGATTTCTATTCTTATAATTTGGTATTTATTCTTGATAGATAGCATGTTAAACTCTGTTTTAATTCTACAATCTTGATTTTTATTGATTTATTGTGGCCACTAAAGAGGTAATTTGAGAGATTGTTGGCTAGATCAAACAACAACGGTTGATGCCTGAGTTTGATTGTATGTAGCGAGTTAACCACGCTCACCGGCGAGGTTAATTGGGTTTGCATGCCAGTGATCAGATTTATCTGGTTGTTGTATGGTTTTATTTATTAAGCATGTGTGAAAGAACTAATAAAAGTTGATCTTAATGCTTTGAATCCTAGCAAATCTTTAAGGCTTGACGGCTAATTGATTAGTTAGGAGGAGAAAGGGGTAATTTAAGGCTTGACGGCTAATCTTATCTAAATGGCGTATTAGGGTTTTCCCTAGACCAGTTATCATCAAGAATTTAATATTGAATTTATCTTTTAAATCAAGGACCCATAATTAATTTGATTGTTTTCTACCATTGGAGAAGAAGTATGCTTTTTAATTATTGTTCTCTTTCTTAATTGTCATAGATTTAGATTTAATTTACTTTGCTTTGTTTTCTAGTATAATTGTTTTCTTTTTAATTGTTCTTCTTAATCCTCTGGTTTCACGTATTGTTTTGAGAGATTTTAAGGATTGTATTTTTGGATAAAGTCTATCAACCTTCTCTGTGGGATCGACCCCTACTTACCCTATCTACTTTAGTTAGGATTTTGTGTGGATTATTTTTATGATTGCTGACGACCGATCAATCCCCGTAATCTAGTTCTATTCAATAACATTTTCAGTCTATTAAGATGTTCCTCAAAATTTGTAGCCTTAACTACAATGACATCTATATAGATTTCTCCCAATCATATCTTGGAAAATAGCATTCATAGCCCTTTGATATGTAGCTCCTGCATTTTTTAATCGGAATGGCATAACAACCCATTCATAAGTTCCTAAAGAACCTGGACACTTAAATGTAGTTTTAGAAATGTCATCTTCAGCTATGAATATCTGATTGTACCTAGAATATCCATCTAAGAATGACATTACTCCATTTCCAGTAGCAGAATCAATAAACATGTTTGCTATTGGCATTGGATATTCATCTTTAGGTGAAGCATTGTTTAAATTCCTAAAATCAATGCACACTCTAAGTTTTCCATTCTTTTTCATTACTGGGACTATATTTGATAGCCATTCAACATATCTGGCAGGCCTAATGAACCCAGTTTTCAACAACCTTTCTATTTCCTCTTTTATCTTAGGGTAAATATCAGGTGCTACCCTACTAGCAGGTTGTTTGTGAGGTATTACATTAGCCTTAATAGGTAACCTGTGTTCCACTAGGTCTCTACTTAGTCCAGGCATATCAACAAAATCCCAGGCAAAGCAATCTTTAAATTTAATTAGCAAATCTACTAATTGCTTTTGTTGATATTCTGATAAAAATGAACTTACATAGGGAGGTTTTGATTCACCAGAATCTGCCCCCAAGTTCACTTCCACCAAAGGGTCTTGTACTGTTACTTGTACTTCCTCTTTTTCTTTTTCTTCTGATAAAGAAACTTGGCTATCTACAATGCAAACTGACTTTGCATTTTCTTCACTTTCGATATGGAACAAACCTTTTTCAATTGAGTAAGCCTGAACTTTCTTCAGAGTCTCTTTTATCACAAATGAGATGTCTCTATTCATCATTAACAATCTCTTCAATAACTACTGATGAAGATCTCACCGAGTCCAAAATAACTTCTACAGTTAACTTGTTTCATTCTTTGTTATCCACTAATGAAGTAGCCTTTGGTGTCTCACCATTTAGACCATCTTCAATTCTCAAAGGACCATATTCATTGGAATACAACTGAGCATCCAGACAACCAGCACTCACCACAAATGGTTTGTTATCCGCTTGAACAATCTCAACTTCTCCATTTTCTTTCCATAACAAAACTATCTCTCCTACTTGTAAATTTACAGGTAAGATGCCTTTAGCTCTTGTAGCACCACCATCAAATCCTAAAATGACTATATCTGAAGGCAACAACTCTGAACTTTCAGCTTTCAACCTTGTCAGCATTCTATGAGGAATCACATTTACAGCAACTCCATTATCCACAAGAATTTTCTTCACAGGAAGACCATTCTGTCGCAACGCGCGGGTCTGAGGGGAATTTCCTACGGCTACTATCTACGGAGTCGCCACTAATCTTTTTTATGGTGCGATTAGCCACCTATTAGTTTATTAAGCTTAATGTTAACCCTAGCTCGGAGGTAACACTATACTTAATAAACGGTCTTCTAACCAGAGATTCTATGGTCCGGGAATCGGGTACGCGTGGGGAAGGATTGGCACCCCCACGACGCCCGTCGTAATGACGGCACTGACTAGTCTAGGATTAACTGTTGGTTTCTATGGTTGGTTGTTTCTATTCTTAACGCTTAAAGGCTATCCGAGCTAAGTTTTAAAGGTTTTCTTAAAGGTTTTCAATAATCTTAGACCTCTACCTTATCATAGATTACCCTGAATTAAATTTCTCTGTTTACTTCTTCTTTTAGTTTAATTACCTAAGATTAAACTAATCTTTCCTTCTTCAACTACTTAGTTTAATTACCTAGAATTAAACTAGTTTCTTCTTCTTTTACTAATTAGTTTAATTACTTAGAATTAAACTAATCTCTTCTCCTTTTACTTAGTTTAATTACCTAGAATTAAACCAAATTCTTCTTCTTTTTCTACTTAGTTTAATTACCTAGAATTAAACCAAATTCTTCTTCTTTTTCTACTTAGTTTAATTACCTAGAATTAAACCAAATTCTTCTTTTTTACTACTTAGTTTAATTACCTAGAATTAAACCAAATTCTTCTTGTTTTACTACTTAGTTTAATTACCTAGAATTAAACTAATTTCTCCTTCTTTTACTACTTAGTTTAATTACCTAGAATTAAACCAAATTCTTCTTCTTTTACTACTTAGTTTAATTACCTAGAATTAAACCAAACTCTTCTTCTTTTACTACTTAGTTTAATTACCTAGAATTAAACTAATTTCTCCTTCTTTTACTACTTAGTTTAATTACCTAGAATTAAACCAAATTCTTCTTCTTTTACTACTTAGTTTAATTACCTAGAATTAAACTAATTCTCCTTCTTTTACTACTTAGTTTAATTACCTAGAATTAAACCAATTTCTTTTTCTTCCTTAGAATTTACTTATCCTCTATTTTAATTTCTTGGTTTTGACTTTTGATTGTTATTCATGGATTGCACATGATGCATGTAATCCGGTTTT
>AWUE01022569.1:0-26051 GCA_001974825.2 Corchorus olitorius | reverse complement strand
GTACTATTACTTTTTTTATTATATATATTTTTGTAAAAAGAACAATGTATATGCAATAATAAAAATTATCAAAAGAAAACCACCTTGAATTTTATGGTCCTTTTATTCTGTATTGTTAATTAGCATTCTAAATGCATTGCAAAATACTACTTTGAATATTATGGTCCTTTGTAAACACAAGCCCAAGCCCGATTTTAAAATGCTAAGCCCAAAGAGTAGGATAATTTTAGGATTAGTAAACCTATCAAAGAAAAGTTTGGGCCAATTATTTAGTGTAATAAGGGTATACTAGTAATAATCCTAAATGGAGAGACATAAACCCATAATAATCCTAAAAGGTTTTGATCTGATGAACGCAACCCAAAACCAAACAAAAGAAAGAAGAAAGAAAAATAAGTGCAAAACAGGGACGTACTATGACGCAACCTACCAAAGATGAGAATGAAACATATCGACCAGTAATTTTGACCTAAATGCCCCTGAGGCGAAAAAAATGACCAAAATGCCGCTGATAAATTTTTAAGGATATTTGAAGGTGGGTGTCTACAGCTGCCCCTCTTCGTGTGCTTCCCAACTGTCGGGGAGAGTGCAAAGGAGTAGCTTGTACTCTTTCTGAGAGTTGGGAAGTGCGCGAAGACGTAGACACCCGTTCTTATTGCTGAATCTGATGCTTTTCACTTCTTCTTTTCTTGCGAGGAATGCCCCTTTCCCTTTGTAAGCGAACGGAAACTACCGGAGACTGCTAGGGTGTCTGTCCAATCGAAACTTCTGGCCTGAGAAAAAAAATCCTACGAAACAACCTTGGTACAAGTATGCTATGACATGATGCTATGACATGATGCTATGATAAGATGCACGTGATTCGTCATGATGACATAATTTCTTAGAGAGGGTTGATTAAGGCTATTTCTTTTGAGTTTTAATGTTCTTGGCATTGTTCTTTATTTTGCTTTGGGTACTTCTGTCCTCCTAGATCTTTTCCGCGCCTTTTGAACTTTCTTCGATTATCTTTTGTTGATCTTAACCTTTACTTCCTTCCCTTTTGCTTACTTTATCTGGGCGGATATATGCCCTCCTTTGATTCTACTTCTTCTTGGCTACTTTTAAGGAGCTCTCTCCCGTTTTCTCTGGCAGTATTTGCTAATTAATTTGGCCTTCTCCACTTAAAATGTAAAGTTATACCTTTTATGACTCGTAATGATACGTTATGCAGTATGACAGGCCCACATGTAAAAAGAAATAGAATATTTGCATAGATACTGCTATATGTACAAAAAGTGTTTAAAAGTGCGACTATTTGCGGGAATCTCATTTTTAAAAGAAAGGAAAACATAGAAAGGTAGCGCCTTTTAATGATGAGTGTTCTGACAGCATTGTGATGACGGAGCCTTTGGATTCTTCCCGGGAAGCCTACTGTACTGATAGCACCTACTCAGTCTGGATCACACCCTCTCTTTGGGCCCTCAAAAGACGGTTTTAGTACCCATACGCTATATCCTGCCTCAAGCCGCCTTTTTTTCGGGTTTTCGGCTCAAGTTTCTCCTTTTCCATCCTTCGCCTTGAATCGCCCTTTTCGGGTTTTCGATCCAAGCGACCCCCAATGGATCCGAGCCGCCCTTTACGGGTTTTCAGCTTGGACCCCTCCTTTTTGTGTCTCTATTTTTGCGACCTCTTTCTTTTTTAGGCCCAGTTTTTTTTTTTTTTGCGTCATTCCACTTCAGGCGTAGTACTTCTTTACTGCGTCGGCATTGATGGGATTTGGGAACTCCTCCCCATCCATCTCTTGTAGGATCAATGCCCCTCCTGAGAAAGCCTTTTTGACCACGTACGGGCCATCCCAATTTGGCGTCCACTTGCCCCTCGGATCCCTTTGATCTGGGAGAATCCTTTTCAGAACCAAGTCTCCTTCTTTGAACTGTCTGGGGCGAACCTTCTTGTTATAAGCCCTCTCCATCCTTTTCTGGTATAGCTGACCGTGGCAAATTGCTGTAATTCTCTTTTCATCGATCAGATTCAGTTGATCAATCCTTTCTTGTACCCATTCTCCTTCGTCCATCTTCAGCTCTCGGTATACCCTGAGCGAGGGGATTTCCACCTCTATTGGTACTACCGCTTCCATTCCATATACCAACGAATAAGGAGTTGCCCCGGTTGATGTTCTGACACAGGTTCGGTAGGCATGGAGAGCGAATGGTAATTTCTCGTGCCAATCTCGATATGTCACGGTCATCTTTTCTATGATTCTCTTGATGTTCTTGTTGGCTGCTTCAACCGCTCCGTTCATTTTAGGCCTGTATATGGTCGAATTACTGTGTATGATCTTAAATTGTTTACAAGCCTCTTCAATTAGCCCTCGGTTCAGATTGGATGCGTTGCGACACATTCATTACAGCAGAAATATATAGTGGTTTCAGGTGTTGAGTAAGTACAGTTGGTGGTTTAACAAAAGATACTTTCCACTGCTTACTTTCCACAACAATCTCATTGGAATGATTTGAATCATCATTTGAATCATCTGACTCTCTTTCAACTACATTTGCTTCAGGAACATTATCTTCCTCATTCCCTAAATTCAAAGAAGCAATTGGCTCTATCAACACTTCTTCTGTATCACTTAACTCATTCAAGGAATCATGCTTCTCAAAAGCCAAGAATGCATTTGGTAAAACATAATTAACTGACACCTTATCAGGTAAATCAGTACTTCCTTGATGTGAGGATTCTCCTTCTGACTCTTCTTTCTTTCTGTCAAATCTGGGATTTTTACTTTCAATTTCTCCATCAACTTTCTCTTCCATTTGAACTGCATTCACTTGCATTTCCTCAGCTTCAGATTCTACATCTAGAACTACATAAGTTATATCAGTTAAACCCCAGTCTTTAGCCATTTGCATATAATTCTGCTTGGCTATTTGATTGAACTTCTGCCACTTCCTTCTTTGAGTTCGAGGCATATCTCTATATGGAGGGAGTCCCATTTCCTGAGGATCCACATATAGTTTTGAAAACCATCGATCTGCAGGAGTGTCAGGTGGAGGTTTGAAAGACTTTCTCTCTCTACCTTGAAAAGAACTTACTCTTTCCCAGACATTTTTCTTAGGCAGAAACTGTTGTGGTAACACTCTTCTCTCAACAGGTTCTCCTACTTCCACTACTTGCCTTTGACTATTCTGCACCATTCTGACTTGTCCTTGCTGAACAAATCGAGGAAAGATAGCTCTCCCTCTACCAAAACTCCTTATAGGAGGAATTTCACTCCTAAAATCTCTTCCAGGGTAATTACTTCCCATATGAATACTTTGAACTGATATAGGGTATGGTCTGAGATACCTTTCCCTAGGATTTTGAACTCTCTCAGGCACAAAATCATGTTCAAAGTTATTAGGAAATTTCTTTTCATTATGAACTGGAACTCTCTTTTCTCCAGGTTTAATCTCTTCTTCTCTCATAATATCAGCAAAAGATCTTTGTTGATGTTGTCTTTGCATTTGCTATTCTGATTCCTTTGAGTTCTGAACTTGTTCATTTTTTGGAACAATCATAGCATCCACACACTTGCTCAAAATCTCCAAAAGTTTCCTCTTTTCTCCATTTGAACTCCCTGAACTCACATTCTCCTGAGATTGTGATTTCTCCAATTCATATAACATAGGAGTCAACATGCTAACATTACACCAGGATGAAAAAGATTTTGATCAACCATCATGGACTTATCTCCATTAGGGAACTTCAACTTTTCAGCTTCAATTGCATCCTGTAAAGAATGACGCAAGGATAAACAATTGTTAGTTGAATGTGACCAATTGTTATGCCATTTACAATATCTTTTGTCTTTTATTTCATTTTCTGCTGGAATTTTATGATCATCTTTTAGGCTAATTTTCTTGTCTTTTAGCAATACATCAAAAATTTGCTCAGTTTTTGTAATGTCAAAAGAGAACTGCCTATTGACTTTATCAAACTTTCCAATTAGTTTTTTAACATTTTCACTCTGAGATGCTTTCTTCAATGCTGTGCAAACAAGAGGTTTACTCAGATTTAACTCAGCAACATTTATATCTACTTCATCATCAGAATAATAGCCTAGACCAACATTAATCTCATTTTGAGCATAATAAGTTGTTGTAGGTACTCTTCTTTTACCATCATCCTCTTCTAAAAGCCTCTCATATTTAGAGACACATGATGCCATTTGAGCCAAATCTACAAATTCCCTATCTTCAAACTTCTTCCTAAGTTCAAGGATTAAGCCATTTTTAGCTATACTAATATGCTCTCTTTCTGGTAATTGCACTAACAATCTAGACTTGACTTGTCTATACCGAGCAATGAAGTCTTCTACTTTTTCATTTGGTTTCTGCTTCACTTTAGCCAAGTCTGCCATAAGTACTTCAGGTTCTGTCCTATAAAATTAAGCATGAAATGCAGTTTCCATTTGATGCCAATTAAGGATAGAATTTGCTGGTAAATTAATAAACCAGTTAAATGCAACACCAGTGAGTGTATTTCCAAACATTCTAAGTTTGACATAATCACTTACATCTCCACACCTAATACTAAACCTTCCAATATGCTCTAGTGTAGACTGACCATCTTCACCAGAAAACACAGAAAAATCAGGAACCTTATATCCCCTTGGGAATGGATTACATTGATCAATCCAATCCGGATATGGTTTCCTATACACAGGTCTTTGTCCACCTCTTCCCACAGGCACTAACTACTCTTGTAAGATTCCTAAAACCTGATCTCTTAACATATTTTGAAGATCATTATCTCTTCTAACAGGATTTTGAACTTGTTCATAATTACCATGAACATTGGTTTCATTTTTAGGCTGAGTTTGCCCCCAAGCCTCTACAACATTCCTATTTTGACTACCTTGGACATTTCCTGCAACTTTATGATTTTCAAAAACTTCTTCAACAGATTTGTCTCGATTTGGAGTAAATCTGTCTATTTGAGGAAAAACATTTTGATCTGGACTAATTCTTCCAGATTTTCCACTTGTATTATCCATAACATTACCTGTTATTGGATTCGAGCAAGTACCAAATTCCCTTAAGATTATACCTGGAGGAGGCCTAACATTACCTACCCTAACCACATTGTTCTATGGACTTCCATTGACAGAATTTGACACCCTAAGTCCTTCTGGTATAGTGCCAGCATTTATAGAAGTCATAGATATAACATGCTTTGACAAATTGTTTATTGCATCAGTCAAGATAGCATGATTATGACCATTTTGTTCGATCATTGCATTTTGTGACTGCAAAAGCAAACTCACCTGTTCTGCATTTTTGTATGTATTCATTTGTGCCTTCTGCACTTGCGAGATTAATTCCATTATTGCCTGTGTCAACATGGCAGGAGTTATTCCTTCACCAGAAGTTGATCTCTCACCAACTTTGACAATTTCATTCAAATTTGCATTAGAGGCTGAATTATCTTCATCCTCATTGTTGCTATGCCTAGTTTTTGGAGGCATGATTTGCACAAACTTCCCTAGTGTCCTACCAGGTGTGTCAATTTGTCTGATAGGTCGAATTTAAGGGTTCTCACCCTTGTTTCTTATATGCAAGGGTGGGGAAATTTAATCAATATACTAAATTATAAGGTTCTTTGAAACAAGAGATTTATATTAAGGACACTGGAAAATACAAGGAAATGAGATTCAAAGATCTCGGATTGCTTGGATACAAGTGATCAAAGGGAAAAACTAAGTTACAGAACTACTCCTAAGTTACAAGATTACTCTAATTCTAAGGGTTATTCCTACAAATCTAGCCAACTATGAAGATAATTTGACTTCTTGTCATTGATGAATTTGCCAACCCTTTGTCCATAAGAAAAACTCTTATTTATAGTGTTCACATCAGTGGTTAATTAACTTCTAATCCGAAATTAATTAAGCATGTGAATTGCATTTAACTTGTCCACATTTTAAGTAAAAATAACCGGCCACTAATTCACTTAGTTAACCAACTTTAACCATCATTAACCATCATAATTAATTCAATAAGGCTTAAACACTCTTCAGGCCCAAAAATGATTAACTCAAGTCCAAGTATTCTCTTGGTCTAACTCTCAAAAGCCCAAAATCAATAGGTCTAGTCCTAGAATTAATTTTGCACTCCAACGCTGACAAAAAAAAATGCAGAATATTTCACCAATGATTTTGCTGAAATGTTGGGAAAACATTTTCCAAATTTGCTGTCAGATTAATATCCGAGTTATATTATGATAAGGAATTTGAAGTTTTGTTTAAGCGTATGTTTAATTAGGGCTTGAAAAGGTAAAGCAGAGATATTTTATTTTAAGCCTTTCATTAGGAGAAAAAAGAGTGTTTTAAGCCAGTTGAACTTAGATGGTTGTATTTAAGTTTTTTTGAGTAGTGTTTTAATTAAGTTGAATTTATATAGTTGTATTTAACTTCTTTTTCCTAAAATTATTTAGGAAAATGTTTACATATTTTATGAAAAGGAGAAAAACATGAGAGATAATCTTATTGTAAAGAGAAAAGAAATAACAAATCTTACTCAGGAAAAGGTTCTCGGTTAGGGTCTGTAAACCATAAGGCATGTAAACGATAAGGAACACAGAAGAAGTGTTTCTCCAACAAATAGAATACCTTTAAAAAATTATCTCTTTTTGAATAAAAAGAAGCTTCCTTTAAAAAAAAAAAGGAGATGTTAAAAAATCAATTTAAAGAAATAAAAAATCTTACACAGTTTTATTTCTTCTTCAGAGTTAGGGTTTGTAAATCATAAGCTATGTAAAAGTTTTCTCCAACAAAACCGAAATCTTTCAAAGAAAAAAAAGAGACATCTTTTTGAAAAAAAAAGAAGCTTCCTTTCTTTGCAACAAAAGATGTTAAAAAACCATGAAAATAAAAAATAAAAACAGAAGATACATACAGAAATGGAAGAAAATGACAGGAAAAGCAAAAACAAAACATATAATCAACGCCGACAAAAGAAATGATAGTTAGTTTCTTAATGGAAAAAAAAAGAAATGATACCCATTGTGGTTGTGGAAGAGGGAGCCAACCAAACTTACAACTTTTTCTTGTTTTACAATTAGGGTTTAGTGAGATTATAAAATCAGCTGACGGTCCTCACCCCTCCCCTCTGCATAGATCTAACGAATACCAGTTTCATATAAAACAATGGGATTCTAAATAGCCCAAAAAGAAAGAAAAAAAAAAGCCTATTGGGTCACAAGACAAGGGGTCCTATCCTCAAATTAGGGTAGTTGGATACCAGTGAACCTAAGGAACAAAGATCGGGCTCGAGCCCAAAGAAAACATAAGATATAGAAAACATAAAAAGCCCTACCCTAATGTCACTAAAAAAGTTGTCTCTTAAGTTTAATGTACTAAGAATACTTATATTAGAATAACAACTCTGCTAAACAAATAATGTTAGACTTATTTTTTATCCCTTAAAAAGGGCTCACTAAATTAACATTATCTTGTAATGAAAGTTTATTTTGGAAAATAATTTATAGAAAAGTATTATTAAATCTTTATTTTACTCATATTACATAAAATCCTTATAATTCATAGAAAAATAATTTAAAATCTTTATTTTACTGATACTATAGAAAATCTTTATAATTCGTTCAAAAAATGGAATAATTTTGGGAACGAACCAGATGGAGTTTTGGTCGTTAGTTCGATATTGGCGGGATGGTGGTTCACTCGCCCTGAGGACTACCTAAAAGAACAATTTGGTTAAAAGCTGTTTAAAGAGACGACCTTCAGAATGTCTGATTCTGCATCATCTGAAGAAAGTCGTTTGACTCCTTAAGCTGGTCATGTGACTCCATAAGTTGCTGCAAATTTTGCCTTGCCAAAGACATTTCATTCATGGCGTCTGTAATATATTGCAGCAAGATCTTTGAGTTAGAGTCTAAAGGCAACAATGAAGGGTCAACCACGCTCTTGGTTCTTGTCATCATGTCGTGGCTCGACTTCCCTTCATCACCTTTTGGCGGCATGTTTGCCACAAGGAAACAGTAAAAATAATAATAAAGGTAAATAAAACAAAGAAAAAGAAAGAAAGTAAACCCTTAAAACGCTGAAGATGGGAAGACAAGTTGTTGTGTCCTGCTTCGAGACGTCAAAGGAAGTCGTTGGTGTAGGTCGACGTGAGGCGAACACCATGCTTGCGGAACTGAAAGCAAAGTCGGGGATCGCCAACTTGTAGAGAAAACCTTTGAAACGCCGAGATGAGAAGACAAATCCTGTTGTGTCCCACTGGGCGTTCCAAAAAGAGTTGTTGCGCCAAATTTCTCTTTGAGAGTTTTCGCGAGTAAAACTAAATGACAGCGCAGGGCATGCCAGTCATCTTGCTGAAATTGACAAAGGTTGCAGAAACGTAAAGTTGTCGCTGGATACAACGAATTAAAGATCAGAGCAAGTGAATTTTGGGGACTAGATCAAAGTCACACGCAACATTTAAATCATCGATCCCATATCTGTTTCTCAAAAGGGTCGTTCTTGATTGAAAAGAGAAAGAAATAACAAGTAGATTGTTATTCATGAACCTATAACTAATTACAAGCGTTTTAATTTCCGGAGACAAAATTGAAATAAAGGAATTATGAAGAACAAGTATAAACTTGTGATGAGAGAAAAAATATCAGGAAAGCTGCAGAGAGTTTGAGTGAAAAAGCACAGGGCTTGATATTTTGCACAGAGCAAGTTTGTAGCGTGTTGAAAATTGGTGCAGGAGGTCCCTATTTATAGGGGGCGGCATTGGCTTGGAGCATGGGCCATCGGCTTCAATTCTACTTAGTCAACAAGTATTTGATTCATTAGACTACGTTATCTTGCTTGACTTCCTTCTTATTACGCGATCAATGAAACTTCTTGGAAATTTGCTGAAATGACCTGACATGCCTTCCAACGCCACTCACCATATGAAACTACACTGTATGATGATCGTCATATGACCTTCGAATATCTGACCTGCCTAGCGCATTTACGCGTGTCCTGGGCTTCATTTGTGCTGCACGATGTAACGAATCTGACAATGAAACAGCCAAAACGTGCCTGACTTCGACCTTGAACCACTAAGCCACGTAAATATCAATAACCTAACTAAACATAGCCCATGGTTCGAAAATAATGAAGATCAATCAAGAAAATGGCTTAAACCGGGGCAGGAAGCCACTTGTCCATAATTCAAATACTTGCAAAAGTTACCAAAAATGGTCAAATAAGTTAAGGCACGAAAATGACTAGCTTTTAACTCTTATTTGACGTTATGAACATGGCTTCATGTCCTGCTTGAATTTGACCTTTACCAAGCCAGTGTCCTTAATTGAAAACCGCAAAAAAGTTACAAACTTAGTCGGATTAAGCCAAGATTTCACCAGGAGTGTGCGATTTGCCTAAGGAAACATTATGATGGGTCTTGGTCGAAATCTCCACGCTCTACTTAGTGAAATTGGCTTTCCTCCCCAAATTGTCCTTAATTGAACAATATGTAAAAGTTGGTATCTGACTACACCTAAAGGTCGTGCAATACAGGGTATGGGCGGCTCATCCTTGTTGTCAGAGTGTAAAATAATGTTTGACGTGCCACATATCCAAAGTCAGATATTACATTTCATGTTTCCCTACATAGTCAGATATGATTATTGCACTTGAAGAATTGAATCTTCAATGTATCTGACAATCGTGCATTATGACTTAAATTCTTATCTGACCATGTTTACTTGACTTGATAATAATAATAATTATTTAATTATAATAATTATTTACTAAATTCGGCCCTTAATTAGGAAAATAAATCATTTTTTCTATCTGACTTACAATTAAGGTGGCACTGAATCTTAATATGCTTAGCTTTTGAGATGACATCCTAGTCACAGATCTTAATTACACAAGTTCAAAAACATATTCACCCTCAAATGTAAATTGAGGTATAAACAATAATTAATTTTAAAATTTTTATTAAAAATAGTAGGACAAAATCAAATGAATTTTAAAATAAATTTTTTTTAAAAAAAATCATTTTTTACTACATTCTCATTTTGCCATTTTTGTCCACCTGAATTGATGGTGCCAACAAATTTAACGGCCGTTAGGAAGTAAATGAAGGCCTAAAACCAAAATTTGTTAATCAAGCCCAAAACTCAAAGTCAATTTTGGATCCATGTCACATAAAAGAAAAAAATTTTATCCAAATTTTGTTTTTTATTTAGAAATTTTTTTTAAACAGATTAAATTTTGAATAAATAATTGGAAAATTATAAGCAGACTACAAAAGTGGGGTGTAAAGGTTGAAATGTGTCTTTTAATAATAGTTTTTAATATTAAATACACAATTAATTAAAAATTATGTTTGTCAATACCTTAACTCGCTCGTGGAGTTTAAATTTTAGTACTAAATAATTAAGCAAAGAATACCAAGAAAAAGAGTGGTTTTAGGAACAATATATATGGCATTTGTAATTCGGCCCTCAAACCCATGATGATTACGCAATGGTTCAACCATGGATAAGTTTGGACATTTTTTAAGCCTAAGCTTTTGAATTTTAGTATGCAATTCCAAACGGCAATGCTATGGGCTTTATAAGTTGCACAAAAGAAGGTGCATGGTTTCAAAGAAGCAAATCGACATTTCATTTTTCTTCAAATTCAGATGTACAAATTAATATCAGAAGGCATATATATCTCTGGCTCACTTTTTCCTTTCCATGGCATTTTTGGTTCAGTAGTGGTGGACTTGAACTTAATAGATGGCATCAACAAAAAATTTTTGTGGAAAAAAAAACTCAGGTGCTCTACTACTCAGCTGCTTTATTTTCATGCCATGTGCTATATGTTCAGCTTGCTCTTGAGGTTGAAGACACACGAATGATTTGATTCTGCTGATGCAGGGGCTTCAAGACGCGCTCCGGCGGACACGGTGTAGGAGCAGGATGTGCAATGAAAGTAGGAGTTTCCTCTCCAGGCATCAGAACTGATACCCCATTGGCATAAATTGTCATCTGCATTTTCAAACAAATACATAAATATTTAGGAACAAAACAGGCAAACATATGCAATACAGATAAGGATATGGAGAGGCCAATCAAATAACAACAAATCCTTGAGGTAAGGGAATTAAAATCAGCAGTGAAGGTTAACACACATTCAAGAAACCAGACAAAGTCCTAATGATGATTGAATTTTTTATTTGTTTCTTGCTTTAAACAAGGCTGTTGAAAACCATAGAAGAGTCAAAAGGATGAGTTTAGCATTCTTGGGATACAAGCATAGCATTATAAAATAGTGGAGGTAAGATAAAGAATAATTTTCTATCAAGCACCATTCCCCACTAAAATAAAACCGTTGTCTGCAGATTTTTCTACCTTTTTCCACAAATCAAGGGGTTTTAACAACCAGATGATATTGTACATTGAAAATAGGCGCAATTGCAAATAGCCAAGTAGCAATGCTATAAGATGATATATTAAACAAACAATTTAAATAGGAAGAAATGAAGGCGTGCCATGCTTCGATCATAGAAGGTGGGGAACACATCGAAAATGGGGAATCCACAGCAAAATATGTTAGAATTCTATACTTCAATTCAGCTAACACATCAGGTGACCATGTTGGCCAATAGTCTCAGCGAAACTTGCATCAAACAACACCACAGCATGGAAAGCTTCACCCATTTGTCAAATGCACTTAAATGCAAAAGGACAATATATTGGGATGCCATTGAGAGGAAGTAGCAGAAATGGTCTTAAAAAAAAAAAAAATTGGAAGGTTTTGTTGCTTCTGTTAAGAAGATAAGACGGTATTCATATTGACCTCTACATGCAAATCTGATTGGATGGATGCTGAAAAAGTCAAAATGATTGAGCACTACATGAATGGAAGGATTAAGATATCCAATAAACAAAGTTAGGCAGTATTTCAACTGTCTGTCATTAAGTATGACATTTGGGACAAAAATCACATGCCGATGATGGATAAAGCTCCCATTAGCTTAAATGAACCCACATAACAGCACATAAATAACACTTATCTGTGCTATAAACAACTGACACTGAAGAAAAAACAATAGTGCAGTTAAAAAACCTCAGCAAATATTGTTCCTTGTCTTCTTTAAAAGAAAAAAGGAATGGTGTTTGTTGACAGATTAACAAATGACAATACGAAAAGTAAATCTAGAGTTTTTATGTCTTAAACAAAACTCAGCACAGCAACAAAAGATTTAGCAGTGGACTAAGATACACAACACAAGATGTTAAGACTGGTTTTTACAAGCATTGTAATGCAAAATACTAATCAAGAACAATTAAAAAAATTACTTATAGTAGAGTAATTATCACAGTACTACAAGTCTACAATAAGAATATCATTACAAAAAAAAAAAAAAAAAAACTCACAGAAGCATACCATACAACTTTTGAAAAAGAGACAAATTTGCTTTGTGATTATGAAGATTGTTAGTCCTAGATCTTAATAATCAAACATGGTTGCGTTAGAGCACCGTTATAATAAAATATTAGACATATATTATATAATAATTCATCGGTACATAATACAAACCACTATGAGAACTCCAAGCCATCCATTATTGTCATCTTCCATGAAGATCATGTATTAGTATTTAATTGATATATATCTATGCCTTATCCACAAATTAAGCCCCAAACCCGCAATCACTTAAGATAAAGCCACAAAAGTTACCATTAGTTACCATTATCAAATACATCTAAAGCTAATAAGCCACAGATCCATTTATTAACCCTAGGGGTAATAATCATTTTGGTAAAAGCATTTGAAGAATTTTTTAAACAAATTAAAAGAAATATTATTTTGTTTCAGGTGAGAAAAAACAATGCTATGGTGCATTTATCAGTAAATGAGAAAAAGGGAGCATGGCAACATGGATGAGCAGTCAAATAGAGAGCATGTAAACTGGATGGTTTGTATACATTTAGGAAATGGGTCCCTTCTATCAACTTTTTTGTCCAAGGAAGAGAGTTTTTGTCCTTAACAAAGAGCAAAAAAAAGAGTTGTCCACAATTGAAATATACACTAAAAATATTATGTGAATTAGAGACATCAAGAAATTAAAGGTAATAGTAACTATTAGCCAATCCAAAAGAAAGAAATGATCAAAACATAACAGAGAAATAAAAGAAGAAAAGCACATATCATGCTACTAATCAATTTAAATTCATTTTCATGCAACAATCCACTCTGCATAATGACCAGTCAAACTGATGGCACCAAATTAGCTATAATTACACACATAAAGGAAAGCAAAAGAAGAGTCACAATCATGCTGCCAAGCCCACTCATTACCCCTCTGCTAAACAGAAACAAAAGATCAAAGCAAGAAATGTAAGATAGAGATAGAAAGAGAGGAAAAGGTAGCCACCATCCATCCTCACCAGGAAAAATTAAAAAAATAAGAAATGAAAATACTACATTAATTTTCTAATATTCTCGATCACTAGTTTCAAAAATCTCTATGGCAGATTTTTGCTACTTGAACCAAAAGAAAAAGTAAGAAATTGAAAGGAGTGAGCAAGAGAGCTTACTTTGGGAGAAGGGTAATTAAGTTTGCCATTGAAAGTTGAATGAGACTCCAGATCAGCGTGGTTTCTGGCATTGGAGGACATTGATGATCTTGGCCTGAGAAATCTCTCAAAGATAGCCATAACAAGGAACATTGATATCAGAATTGCAGTTGCAACAAAACCAAACGAAACCGCATTGACTGAGTTGTCAAAACGTCGCCAATGCTCTTCCCTCTCTAAATTCAATGGAGCCACCGCTGGTGGCACCGTTTCCCAGTAATCTTCAGCACCCATTTCTCAAATCCCCAACACAATTTTATTAGCACCCACCAGCCTCTCTCTCATTACAGAGTACGTAAGCACAGCAAAAACCATCCGGGACAAAAAGAGAAAGCAGAATGAAAACAGGAAAATATCAGAGTATCAGAGAGCAAATATCCCATGAATCGTTTTCTCCATGCATGGCTTCGGTGATAACTTTCTCGAACTGGAAATTAAGCATGGACCAATCAGAACGGGAAGTTGTTGAGACAGAGAAAAATCATAAAATCTTCCTTTTTCTAGTGTTTCTTAAAGACTATTTATATATGGACCAACACTTTGTTTCTCTAAAATCCTAGAGCTATGTTTCTTTGCTCTGCAAAGAGAGCGGATGGGATGGGAAAAGTTGGGTATTTGAGAGAGTGAGAAGGAAAAGAGATAACCGGGGGTTAGAAAAAAGAGCTGCTTTTTTGGGTTAGTAAATTGTCTCAAACTTTCGGCCAAAAAAATTGTCTCAAACTGAAAAGAGAGAGCTTTTATATGTACTCAGAGCTCTTGATAAAAATAATCTTTGCTGCTGTGATATTCGAGAAAATGAAGAATATTAGACCCCGTAGTCCCACATATATATTATAAAAATAAAAAACATTAATTATAGGAAGTGTAAGTACTAAAAAACCAGTCAAAAGATTTAACCTTATTAGTTTGATTAATATTTAGCTTGGTTTTTTCGTCATTTCAATATTGGTTTTTTCGTTATTCTCACAAACTTCTAAGGGCATTTTTGACTTTTTAATAATTTAATTTAATATAATATAATATATTTATAAGTGGTTTGACTAAATCATCTATTTAACATTATATTATTTTCTCTCCGGTTATCCGATTAAGGTGATTTAAGTGTCTATTAAAAGATTGTTCCATCATCTACAACTTTCATGAATGACTCGAAAACTAAATTTAATGTTTCAAGTATCAAAAATGTTTCCGAAAAATTTGTTGTTTCGGTTAACGGTAATAGACAGTCCACTTAATATTATATAACTTTTGCTCCAGATGTGTAATTGAGATGATTCAAGTGTCTCTTGAAAGGTTGTTCCATGATCTACAACTTTCATGAAGGGCTCGAAAACTAAATTTAATGTTCGAGATATAAAAATTGCTTCCAAAGAATTAGTTGTTTCAGTTAAAGGAAATAGACGGTCTAGTTAATATTACATAATTTGTGCTTATGGTGGAAATTGACCCACAGAGGGTTTTTTTCAAACTTCCCAAAATACCCTCGATCCGTAACTCAAATAACAAAAAAATCAAGCATGAAATGACCGAAATACCCCTATCAATTTATTCTTAGATTAATGAGGCTAATTCTTTTGACCGGTTTTTGGTCGAATCCTTACTTAAGTCCAAATTTTTCAAAACACATGACCTAAAGCAATTGGTAATCGTTCTCATTTGGCAAACACATAGGTCACCAATAATATGTTGAAAACTGATTGGGGACTATTGCATATCAAGTGCAAGAACATGTTCGCCCAGTGAAGCGCTCTTACCTAGTTACAATAATAAAAGAAGAGGGATCAACCTATATATACACAGTGTGTCGGGGTAAACAATTTTGTATACAGTAAAATACCTATAAATTAATAATATTGAAACCATGAAAATCTATTAATTTAGAGAATTATTAATTAATTAATAAATTAAAAAATATAAGAAAATTACTTTAAAGAGTAATTTTATAATATAAATTCGATTATATAAATATAACCAATATACATGTATATGTATTCATTGTTTTTAATATTCAAACTAATGACTAATCAAATGAAATTTAATCCTAGTCACTTATATTTATGTTCATTGTAATAGAACTAAATACATATTCAACATATAATGATGAAGGGAACTACGTACTATATGTATAAACAATGTATAATCCAATGTCCACCTAGTCTAAAGCATTGTCTGAGGCCAAGCGATCAAATATGCGATCCTTCGCCAAAATCCAGGCTCCAGCTGCTTGGCTTTAGACCATGGAGGGCACCCCCATGCACCATCCATCCACCATGGTTGAGTAGCAAAACGTATAATCCAATTAGATTTACAATTTATGAAAAAACAAAGAACAATATATTCCTATTTTACTAAATTGTTTTAGTTATATATGTAAAGTTTAGAGAATTATTAATTTATAATATTGATGGGACAATATATATACATAAGGGTTTTTATAAAAATTATTATCTTTTTATTTTATCGAAATTACTAATTTTTATACTTGGCCCAAGTTGGGACCAGAGTAAAATATTATTTTTAAGAGCTTATTAATTTACCGAGTATTAATTTATGGAAGTTATACTACCTGTTACCATATTTTGTTAAAGGAGAGTGTTTATACCTAAATTTACAATTTAAATGGTAAAATTATAAAAGCACATATGAGTCTAAAATGTATGGTTAGGATTGAATCTTAATTTTCGTAAAATCAATTGGATTTTGACCACCTTGGACCAAATCTGATTTAGAAAAAAGCTTTAATTTTAGTTAAAAGCCCAAATTTTATCATTAATTAATTTTAAAGGTCCAAAATAATTATTATTATAATTATTTATTGGAGAAAATAAATATTTTGAAGGCTGGTGCTGCACCACCTTATGTGGTATGACAAGTTGGTGCCGTGTATATATTCATAAAAACTGGTGTGGAGCAATCACCGTTTAAGTTTTCAAGGATTTTTAACATAGGGACATAAGTTAGGGTTTCAAAATTGGACATGAAGGTAGAAGATTAAGGCCGCGGCATGTTCCCTGGTGATTACAGGCTGTTTGACATCGTTTTCGTTTTCTGTTTTTGTTTTGTTTCGTTTTCGTTTTGTTTTGTTGTACTGTCAATTTTTTAAAACAAAAACATATTTGGATATACAATTTTTTTGTATGTTTTTAAATAAAAAGTTTTTTTAAAAAGTAAAAATGTATGTGAGTTACTGTTCATTACTGTGCTTCTGTGTTTTGGAAAAACATGAAAACAAAAATTTTTGCTTCCACTTTTTTTGAAAACACTGATTCTGTTTCCAAAATTTTTTAAAACGGAGAACACTTGCCAAACATATTTTTACTGTTTTGTTTCTAAAAATAGAAAATTGGCAACAGAAAACAGGAAACGGAAACAATGCCAAACGACCCCTTAGTGTTTAATTTTCGTTTGCCAAAATTCTGGTGTATTCCGGTCTAGAAAATAATTTTTCCTCCGTTTTCAATTAAGGACAAAAGCACTTTCGGAGTGATTTAGGCATGGAGATTTCACCATGTGAGTGGAGACATGTTCCTAATGGCTATATGAGCAAGTCGAGCTACATCTTGCACTTTTCATAACTTTTTATCGGTTTTCAGTTAAGGACACGAAACCGAAAAAGGTGATTTCTAACCAACAAATGGTACCATATGTATGGAGCCATGTTCTGAAACATTAACATTGGCCAATGGCGTGTTGTTCATGTGCCATGCCATTTTCCATCAACTTTTATAATCTTTTCAATTAAGGACATATGGTTGTGTCTGCCCCGGTTTAAGGCATTTCCTTAGCCAATTTTTGTCATCAACAAAATATAAGCTTAGTGCCATGTAATTGAGCCTATTTCATGTTTCAAGTAAGAAAGTTCATATTCACAAATGTTTGTGACCAATTTCGTCACCAATTTTATCACTGCACCGCTCCCGCCTCTTGAAGCAACCCGAGGCTGCACCGATGCACTCAGGCTATAAGGATTTCGAAATTGCTATGATTCGGTGACTTGTACATATAATAAATGGTTTGTGGCATTTTGAAGCATCTCGACAACTTCAAGGAAGTTTCCTAACAGAATCAGAATCAACAATCAACACCGGAACGAAATCTGAAAGATTTGATGACAGTTTACATTGCTTTTGTCACGCCCCGACCCGGAAGACGAGCACGGACAACCGCCGTGGTACCTCGAAACACGTGCCGGCCGGTCACGCGCACCAAGGCTCCACGAAGCGTTAATACCAGATAAAAACAGGGAAAACACAAATATAGTATAAATTTTAAAATAATAACTGTTTCCAAATCAGAGTTAAAACGGAATTATCAAAATCGAACACAGTAGTAAAAATGCTCCAAAATTGAATCGGAAGATAAATACTAATAGAGAAAATAGCGGAGTAGATGCAAATCGAAAACAAGGAGCGAAAGATATCATGAAAGAATGACACTGCCAGTGGGACCCATCTCGTAATGAGTAGTACCTCTAACACCAGGGATCACAGCCTACGCCACTGACTCGACCGTCAAAGGAAATGATGAGTCCTAACTAGCCTGAAAACACAACAATCAATTGAGGGGTGAGTACACGAATGTACCCAGTGAGTGAGCCACCCTCAAAAGAGAACCAGAAGAGGGTGGGGTGCACTCACAACCAAAACAAATAAGAAAACCAAGTTATAAAAACATGGTTAGCAATAAAACAAGTACAAAAAGTCATTTGTCATTTTCATAAACAAATGGGCTGCCAATAAAACCTATCCAGAGTAACCTTGGCCCGAGTCAACCTCCGGAACCGTCAGGGGCATTTTTGTCATCATAAAAAAAAACTAGTAAAAATATCATTTTTCTTATTTTTCCAAACAAGCTCGTTCCCCTGACGTTAGCTTGGGTCCGGTACTGCGTGGTGGCCGCATCACACCCAATTTAGCTCTTCCATGCACACGCCGAACTGGTAAACAAATATGGCGTGTCGGGCCTGGAGCGACGAACCATGTGGATCCAAACTAAACTCATGGTTCGCCAATAAAATCTAACTACTAGCTAGTAAACCACCAAATCAGCCACACGTACTCCCTGGACTGTGTCCAGTCCACGAGTCCCCGTATGCTTACCGACAGTTCAAAACCATTTACAAAGATCGCTCATGCACCCAAAACAATTTATTTAAAACCATTTATAAAACAATTTAATAAAACAGTAATAAAATAGTTCCTCAACGGGTTAACCGTTGAGGACAGCCCACTCACAGTTCAGGGGACTCGTACACCCCCAAAGTCAATCCATTGTGAGCCTAGCCGATGTCTCGATCAGCGCCTCAGTCGTCTGATTGAGAAGCACGTGCAACACAAGAAAATCATTAAAACCAGTATCATAATCAAAGTAATAAACTAGAATAGTTAGATAAAACATAATAAAATCACAAGAACACATATCCCAGACCCACGATCTATGTAGAAAATTTTAACGTATGTCATACTATGTTTCAGGACAAGTTTCAGAGTCGAAACATACTTTCTAAGGCTCATTTGATCATTTTAAGTCTACAGGGGCAAAACAGTAATTTTATTCGATAAAGGGCAAAACAATAATTTTTTCATGATAGGGGTAAAAATCGTTCATTTTACCAATCAGGGGCATAATCATCAATTAGGATACTCATATTCGGAATCTACATAATTAAATTCAAAAGTACAAGGTTAAAACTGTAAATTTAACCTTCTAAGGGTAAAACGGTAATTTATTCATTCTTAGGGTAAAACGGTAATTTTATGCCCATACATATACAACGTAAATGTTCGTAAATCCTTACAAGACCGAATGGGTCAAATTCTTCAAATCCCATTTTTAGGGGCAAAGTTGTAATTTTACCCTTTCGAGGGTAAAATGGTCATTACAGTTATTATATGTTCCATAACGTACATACGAATTTATAGATATGGACGACATAGTCAAATTCTCTCATTTCCACCATTAATGGTAATTTCGTAAGTTTGATGACTAAGGGGCATAATGGTAATATTGATAGGTCGAGGGTAGCACAGTAATTTTACCCAAAAGGGTCTTTACGGTAGCTTTCCAATCCTAAATATGAGATCTTAAAGTTTAATTATTTGTATCGCGCTCTTAGGGGCAAAATTATAAATTTGCCTATCAACGGTATTTTGGTAATTTTACTCTCTCAAGGTACAGTGATATTCCTTACGTGTCATAGTTGTTGACTGTAGTTGATCGGACTTGAAATCGTAGCTCAACGGAATATATTAGTACACTTTTACTAATTAGGGGTAATATGATAATTTACCCACTCAAGGGTAAAAAGACAATTTATGCTCCTACGAACATTACCGAGTAATACGATAATCGTTTAAATTTAATAGTCTAACCGATGTCGCTGAATTCATTAAATTCCTCTTCTAAGGGTAATTTTATAATATAGCATCTTAAGGGCGATTTAGTAATTTTACCCATCCAAGGGTAAAATTGTAACTTCACTTACCAATATATAAATCTCCAAAATTAAATTCCTATTTTCTTCTCTTTTTCTTTTCTCTTTTCCTCTTCCTTTCTCTTTTTCTTTCCTTATGTCTCTTTTTTTTTCTTTTTTTCGGGCCAGGCCCACTTTATTATTATGTTTTTTTATTATTTTTTTTATTTGGGCCCAAGCAGGCCAGGCTGCTCAGGCCCGCGCCTGCTGGACCAAGGCGCGCCAGGCCCAGCGCGCACCAGGCCTGCGCGCCAGCTGGCCCAGCGCGCAGCTGGTCCAGCGCGCACCAGGGCTGCGCGCGCCAGGCCTGCTAGGCAGGCCTGGTCTGCTGCTGGCTGCCATTTTCGGCAGCCGGAATCTGGATTTTTTTCCAAATTCCGGCAAGGCCGAAAACAAGCAATTTTGGGCTAATTTTTTTTTCTCTCCAAACACATATTAAAGCCTATTTTTGCTTTATTATCTCCCTAACAATTCCTAATTATGCAATCATGAAATTTTCAAGCTTCAAAAACATTAATCTACCTCAATACAAAGAAACCAACTTACCCAAATATTTATTTCACTCTCCTCTTCCTTCCAAAGTCTTCCATTGTGCTACCCACCATTGTTTTCACCTCCATAACAATCAAGATTAAAATTTATTTAACTCACATCTTCAAAACACCAATTCAACTCATAAAACTTCCACTTACCTTTAATCATGGGAAAACCCATAAACTCCAAGCAAATTTCAAGACTTAACCCATGATTGGAAAGCATTTGGTGTGGGGAATATTTCTCCATGAATGCATGTTGGGTTTCATCTTGAATTGATGAAGGAATTGTGGAGAAATAGGGGTAGAGAGGTTCGGCTAGTGTGAGAAAACATAAAAAAAAATAATGAGGAAGATGATGTTGGGCACTTGGGCTTTTATTAAAAAAAGACTTGGCCAAATTATCCCTTGGTACTCCACCATTAGCAATCTCTTCAATTTGGTCCCCACAGTGTCCTTTTTATTCACATCAATCCCCAATTCACAAAATTTGTAACCTAGCCTTGTGTTTGGGCCGCTCCAGGCTGGCCCAAACGCCTTCTTCTCTCTTTTTTTTTCTTCTTCTTCTCCGGCAGCCCTTAAGCTCACCGGAATCAGGAATTTTCCAGATTCCGGCAGCCCCGAACTTAGTCATTTTTGAATATTTTACACCAAATTCCATTATTTTGAACAACAAAACACACTCCCATACTAAATTCAAGTATTACCCAAGCTTCCAAACATCAAATTAACAAGAAATAAATTAATTTAAACCATATAACTTAAACTTCAACTTACCCAAAAATTTCTTCCATTCTCCTCTTGCTCCATTGCTTCAAGTTTGATTCCAATCAGGGGCATACTTTATTGGTATCAGAGCATCTAGTTTTATCCTTGTTTCATAAGTCCAGTGGGCCTGTAGTGAGTTTAGGATAAGTTCCGGACACATAGGTGTCCATCTGCGTTTTAAGTTTACGTTTTGTTTTAAAATCTAATTGTCTGGTTTGCCTTGTTTTTAATACTAACATAGTGTCTCTTCAAATGATTTTGCTTTTAATTCCAAATTCTGTGTCTCTTCCGTTTATGTTGCCTAAAATTCTAAACTCGTTACTCTTCTTACAGATTCATGCCACCAAAACGTGATCATTGTCGACGACGACATCCTCATTACGATTTGACCTCGTTAAGAGATCAAATTGAGGAATATGAATTCTCGGGTCATTTGTCCTCTACGCAATTGCTTATAGGAGAATACTCGAAACTTGTCGTTCCCACCTGTGTCATTTCCACGTATGCCATATCCTAACTTGTAAGACCCGATAACGACTTCTCATTTGATGCAAATACTACCAGTGACTTCTTATTGCGCTGGAGCCTCAATGTCGTATATCGCCTACGACACTAGCAATGCTTCAAGGAAATAATAAGTGCTCAAGCTTGACAATCCGACTTAGAATGTCCATGTGAGAAAGGAGATAACATTGGTGAAAATAATTTTTATGTTTTGGTAGTTGAACGATATTTTTAAAGTATTCACTGAGGAGTTGCCGAGATTGCCCTAGTAGTACTTCTCGTTATTGTTTCGAATCAAATTCGCAAAAAGAGGTGACACTTGAAGAATAAAACTGAGCTAAAAGTTAAAGAAGAAATGATTGAGCAAGATATTGCCAGGTCCATACCTCTGTTTTAGGTGCTTCAATGTTGATATATTTTGCATTATTAGTCGAGTTGATCGGTTGAGCTAAACCCTCTCACTGAAACTGAACAAGATTGTACCCATCAACATTCTTGTTTATAGAAGTATATGTTATGGAAGTACTTAAATCTCCAAAATATTCTCCAAACTCTGCGAGATCTTCGAGTTGACTGCAAAGTCACAAATGTATTAAAACATGATTAACGTTAGTTGTTTTACAACGACTCATGATGAAATTTGGTAGAGTCACAAAGGATGGAAATCTAGTTCGATAACAGGAATGGTTGGAAACTATCATGAAGATCTGAAGTTTGTTTTGAGTTGAACCTATCAGACTAGTGTTGGTTTAGTTTTGATATATGAGAATAAGAAGATTGTAAGAATAAAAGATATATATAAAAAGAAAAGTTTAAGAGACAACACATAGTTGAGTTGTGTCAACATTTGGAGAAAATTCGAAGTTCACGATTTGGTGTCGAAGCTTGGCTTAGCAAAGAATTGATTTTGGGAATTAATTGAATTGTATATACACAAGGTCTAATGTGAATATTGATCGTGGTTTTGTTAACCCATTTGGATACCGAGGAGTTCTTATCAAATGAAACTAATGGTTAATGGTATATTCAAGTTCCAAGGAATTCATATATTGATAATTGTTGGAAAAAAAATGGTACCCTCGACAATAAAGGTGAGTACTTATGATACTGTGGTTTAAGTATGTAAATTGTGGAAGAAGAATTGAGGCCACTCGATTAGTGATAGCTCGCTGTTTTAGTGGTTCCGCGGAGCACGAGAAACGCCTTCTCTCCTTCCAGAGCAGGTCACTATCGAGATTGCTACTAAGATCGAAAAGTAATACCAATTTGAGGAAAACTGATGGATGCATAACAAATATAAGAGTCGCAAGTATCTGAATCGAAAGTTACAGATATTATTGAAGTTGAAGTAACTATTATTGATCTGGAACTAAAAATGAGAATTACTTTTCTGAACTAAAGTTATATCATATGCAAAGGAAGTTAAAATCATTACTCCATTCCACCCTACACGGAATGGATAAAATGAAACGACCCTCCGAGTCCTAATAGATACCTTGTAAGCATGTGATATGACTTTGTAAAGAAGTAGAAACGAAAGTTTGTCTTGTTGTTATTTGCAATAACAACCATCAGGTTAATGTGGTTTGATTTTGTTGAAGCACTAAAGTAAGGGATTTAAAACTTTGTTGAAGTAGTGCAAAGTCAGTAGAAGAAAACGTCTAAGGCTAAATTTATTTAGTGAGTAGAATAAGGGAGTGAAAGTTATACGAAAAACTAAAGCAACGTAAGACTACAAGTAGAAATGTACAGATATTTGGATATATGATATGAATATTTACAGTTGATGACCACAGTATCGAAGGATATTGCCACAAAATGTTAGAATCAAGTTCAATTGAAGCCAAAGCTTGATCAATGTTGTATTCGAATCTTTAGGTGTGCATAAGAATATTGGTTACGAAAACTGGGAGTCGGATTCTGGTAGTCGATTAGAATTGACGTCTTAATTGGATCGACTGTGTACTAATGAGTAAAGGGATCAAGGAAACTTGCAAAATTTCCAGTGAAGATTATTGGTGAAAGGATATAGTTAATGAGAAATCTAAGATTTCAAGAATTCTTGTGTTGAGTAATTGTAACTCGATATCATACAAGGCTTGAGGTGGTTTAACGTCTCCTAAGATCTTACGAGATCATAAAAAGGGGTTTCGTTTAGAATTGTACCGCTAGGATTCATTTAAGTTGGGGAAAATACAGCAAGGAACCAGTGTAAGATTGGATTTCGAAACTCTATTACATTGAACCTTTGATTATTGAAGGGGAGTTATCATAAAAAAAAAGAAAAAAAAAAGAGAAGAAGGTGAATAGAGGTTATAAAGATTTTTGCAGCTTTGGGCCTAGTTTCAAGCACATTCCGTTGCATATATAAAGAGGACGCCCCAACCCCCTTCGAGACATCAACACACACAACTTCTCCGGAAAAACCCTGCTTAAAGCAAAACTTAAGCTACGTGCTTTTTCTCTCAAACCCTATGTTTTGTTCTTATTGTTCTAGCTAGTCCTTCACTTGTTCATCCTTTTTCTTGTCTTTAATCTTTTCTCCGTGACTCTTTTCAATAGTAATATGTTTTAGTTGTTTCAATCGAATAACAATAAATTGTTATTTCTTTTCATGTTCATTGAAAAACCTTGAATCACCTTTATTTGCGAGAATTCTGGGATTGATGATTTAAACGCTTTGTCGTGACTTTAATCCAGTTCCCACAAATCCGCTCGTTTGATCTTTATTTTACCGCAATCAACTCGCTATTATTGTTTATGCAAATCTTTGTCAATTTCTGCAAATTGACTGGCACGCATCACACCATTTTTCTCGCTAAAGTCTAGAGAGATTTTTGGTGCAACAGAGAGATTATAGAGTTTCTAAATAACACTTGTTACAAATATAAGAGATATTTAAACGATTTAAGGATATATCTTTTAGTTGTCTAGAAACATGTGTGAGTGTTATTTTTTAGTATTCATAGCTTTTCCCTTCTCTAACTAGAGATGCTACACATATATTAAATAACAACACTCTTGATACAAAAATAAGGGATATTTTTTAATTGTTTGGAGAAAAGTGTGGGTGCTATTATTTCAGGTAAAAAAAGTTTGGGAGCTATTATTTAATACAAATCTTTAGTATTACTACTATTTTATTTTTCAGAAAAAGTCTACTATAGTCATTAGTTGAAAACATCATAGCACGAGTTGTGTGAAGGAAAAAGAAAATCATTATTGAGAGAGCTTTATTTCATAATGGCCACATAATGCTCAAACAATGTTAAGTTGTAATTTTTTTTAAAGAAAAAATCATATTACTAGTAAATTTTAATTCGTAAGAACATAGTTACATAACAGTATTTCCTAGCGGTGAGTACTGAGTATTGATTAGTTAATCTTAAAACTAATTAAAAGGTTTACTTCTGTTACCATTTGTTTGAACTCTAAATACAAGAAATGTAAAAGAAAACTTTAAAAAAGAAGAAATAGGTTCAATATTGTATACAAGGCAAGGTAATTGTACAATATTGTATTTGTAATTTTAATAATGTTAGTACCTTTTGGTTGGAATAGGAGTATTTAACTATGACACATTTTCTAATTTGGTCACTAAATTTTAATTTATGCCAAATAAGTCACTTAAGTATTATAAGCATACTTTGGCAAAAAAAAAAAAAGTATTATAGCATACCAAAATGTAATCATTCTAACATTTTTTCATCGAATTAACTAATGAAAAAATGACATAAGTGACACATCATTTATACATAATTGGCCACATCACTCATTGCCTTTCATGTCACATTTTTCATTTTCCTCATATTTTCTCTGAGCTATGAAAGGAAAATCAAGAAATGAAATAAATAAAAGAAAATAAGAGAGAAAGTTGGTAGAGAAAGAGGAGGAAAATGAGTTAGATGACGTGGAAGGTGAAATGTGATGATGTGTCATATGATGTGGATGTGTTAAATACAAATTTTCTGTTAGTTAATTGAACGAAAGTTGTTATCGTGACTATATTTGATATAATTGTTAAATTTGGGTGACTTATTTGGGAAAAAATTAAACTTCAGTGATCAAATTGAGAAATGAATCATAGTTCAGTGGCTTTTGATGAAATTCACTCATTAAATTAGTGACACAACATATATATATATATATATATATATATATATATATATATG
>AWUE01022566.1:0-37653 GCA_001974825.2 Corchorus olitorius | reverse complement strand
GGTTTTGACACAGCATTTTCAATACCTCTCCCCGGTGCGGGAGATTCAACAAGAGAACAAATAGTGAAAGAGAATCGAGACAGAATTGATCGACGGTGTTCGATCATATTCTTCGAATTTTTGACATTGGTTTTAAAGAGATTTCTTTTTCCTTCATAACCCTTTCTAATAATAATCAAGATCAAGCATTAAAAGCAACCAATTTTCTTTTCGACCCAGTAGATCTTGATAGACTAGAGGTACCGTCACCTGACGGGCGACTCGGGGGTGCTAATCCTTCCCCGGGCGTAATCGACTCCCGAACCTAGACTTAGGTTACAAAGACCGGACCTTAGGTTTAGTGGGTCCCATGCCAAGCACCGGACCTCATTAGACTTAGGTGGCCTTTAGGTGGCTAATCGCACCTTAGAAAAAAGATTAGTGACGACTCCTTCTTACCAACGTCGTCTCGGCAGGGTTCCCCGGACCCGAACGTATCGACAGCTTGGCGACTCCGCTGGGGGCTAGTTAGAGAGTCAGGCCTCACCTAGTCTAAACAAGATCTAGGGTAAATAAAATGGTTGCTTTGTTGTGTTTTGGTTTGTTTTGTTTGATGTTTTACTGCTTTCATGCTTTGATATTTTTGTTATTTTCACCCATATCTTGTTGTTTTCTTTGTCTTCTGTTGTGGTTAGTTACTAGGTCTGCCAGGTTTATTTTTAGGGTAATGGTAGGTTGTTCCTTCACACACTTCACTTAGACTGCATTTTGCATTTACATGTTTCCACCTTGATTAGATTTTGGGAGGTATAATAAGCAAGCCTTCGTGGGACCAACCAGGTCCCCGTACAGGTTGTGCGAAAAACCTCCACCCAATGAGACTTTGCCGGGTCGAAATTGGGAACCTTTTAAGCATGCGGACCAATCCATATAAGTGGGTACACATAAGGAACATTCTAAACCTCTACCCTGTTGTTTTTGGAAATATGGACCATAGAAAGAGTAGCTTCCATTTACTCTCAGTAAATAGACCACTTGCCCAGAAGGACATTTCTGTCAGAATTTTATGGAAAAAACTTCTTAAAAGAAAGGGGCATCATTTCTTTTCAAATTTGACATTGTTATTTACTTTATAAGCTTACCTTCCTTTACTAACTTGTGCTCTTTTGTGTTTCCCTTTTCTCTATTTCGTTCTATGCATTCATTGCATTAGGTGGTCACATAATGGCGAAAACCAAGAAAAAGGGTGAACAAAATGGGGTGGGACCCACATCTCATCCGGCGGAAGGAAGCACGAGTGCAACATCGCCTATTGGGAATTTGCCGAGAAATGAGACAGAGCAACAAAGGAAAGGAGTGGTAACATCTTTGGATTATGGCATTGAGTTCCCGCCTATGACCCGTTTCGATACTAGTCAGAGCACCCTGAATAAGTTAAAGAGTTTGTGGGCAAGGTTTTCATACAAAGAACAGTTTAAGCAGAAATATGGGCTCATCGGGTCTCTGATCGATACCAAGGTCGATCATTCGTTGTTGAGAGCCATGGTACATTTTTGGGATTCTGCTTGACGCTGTTTTGTTTTCAATGAGGTAGATATGGTGCCTACAGTAGAGGAATACCATTCAATGTTGTTCCCTTCAGATGAGTTCACATCCAGGAAGCCTAATGACAAGATCTATTGGAGGAGGTTACATCCCCAGGTCAGTAAACACATCTCTGAGATGACAGGGGATAAGGCAGAGCGATGGATGGCCGAGCTAAAAACTCTGAGCACTGGGGTGAGGGCCTTCAAAGAGAGTTATCTGGTTCAGAAAGCCGAAGAACATTTGGGAAATGAAGAGAAAGGATCCCAGTTGATAGCCCTCTTGATTTATGGATTGATCATATTCCCCAAGGCTTTGTCGCATGTAGATGAGCTAATGATTGATATCCAGGATCAAGCAAAGTATGGTTTTGACATCTCACTGGCAATCGTGGCAGAGACTATCCGATCTCTAAATCACTGCAGGAGATCCGGGGAAGGAAGGTTTGTTGGATGTGCGGCCATGTTGACCATCTGGATGAAGACCCACCTGCCTTTGATCGATACTTCCAAGATGGCCATTGAGTTTCGGGATAGATATCCTATTAAGGAATTCAGGAATATTGCATGGGTTAAGAAGACAGTGCAGGAATGGATAGACTGGTTCAAGGTATGTGGGCACAACAACATTGTGTGGAAGGCCCGATGGATGAGGAACAAGATTCCAGTACATAGAAGTGGTGGGGAATCATTCATGCTATTGATGGGACCCTGGGGAACCACCACTTACTCGACTTCTTTGGTGCTAAGGTAGTTCGGAGTAGGGCAGTTCATTCCCGACATGCAGGGTTTGTGCAGTATTGACATTGAGCATGGGTCGCAGTTGGAGGTTGACATAGCAAGATCTAAGGCACTTCAGTGGAAGAATTCTCAGTGGGAATATGTGGCCGACTCGCCGTATAAGACAACACCATCTCCAGAATATGTAATATGGCATAGGGAAATAGTTGCGAGCTTAGCCCCACCTCCCGACAAGAACCCGAAGATAAGATTGGGGGCAAACAGTGAAGATGAGCTCACCAAGTTAAGAATTGAGAACAAGCGTCTGCGCGAAGGGGCCATACTCCGGAAATTAGAAGAGAGGTTTCAGTCGAAGAAGACCAAGTGGGAAAAGGAGAAAGCACAAATGACAGAAACAACTGAGAACCTACAAGTCCAGATAGATAAATTGGTCAAAAGGAAGGAGAATTTGGAACAAGACCGTCAGAAGGAAAAAGAAAGAGCAGAATTCTGTGGCGGTCAGAATAGAAGGCTTGGCCATTCCAGAGATGCATTCCGGGAGAGAGCCATAGAGCTGAAAGGAAGAGAAGCTGAAAGGAAGAGAGGTCGCCATTATCAAGGAAAACTCCGAATATGCTGCACTTGAGCAGGAAAACAGGGAAATCAGAGACAGATATCGAAGCCTCAGAGGGGAATTGGAGGAGGAAAGGGATCTTAGTAACAACTTAGCCTCTTTAGTCGGGAACCAAAATGAAGAAATCAGAGGATCACCACCCTGACGCATCAACTTATAGCAGAAAGGGGAAAGACGGCGGAACGCGAAGTGCAATCCGTGTTAAGGAATGCCGCCCATGAAGTTCGGATCCAAAACTTAGATGCTGAGATTATCCGCTTAGGAGAGCTGGCTGAGACACGTCAGGCCAATTTCGAAAATCTCGAGTCAGAGTATTTGGTGTACAGGGCTGAGGTAGAAGAAGTACATCGTACATAGTTCTTCACCCGATATAAGCTCTACAAGTGGGAGGATGGCTATCACACTCGCACAAATCAGTTGTTAGAGCTGCAGGAATACGTCCGGGCAGGAGTGACAAAGGCTGAGAAAGTCAAGAGGGAGCTTCAAAGGGTCTGCGATCGGAGAGCGCTCAAAGAAGTAGGGGAACATGAGATCTCAGAGTGTTTGGAGAAAGTGATTCAGCTTTTTGGGTCATTCATCAATGCTTACAAGAATATATCCCTGAATGAAGACTTTGAAACGCAAGCGGGAGGAGGATGCCAACGATGCAGGCTATGTAGAGTCAGATTAGAATAGTTGAATGAACAAGTGTTTTAAGATTATAATCAAGTTTGAATGAGTTGGTCATCGGTCGTCAGCAAATCATAAAAATAAAAATCCCAACAATTACTAACTAAAGATAACTAGGGCAAGTAGGGGTCGATCCCACAGAGAGATATGTTAAATAAAATAAAGAATTGAGAGTAAAATTAAATCAAATCAAACTAACAATTTGAATTATCGAAGAAAACAATCAAGAAAATTAAAGAAAACAATTAATCAGAAAGCAGAAGATAAATTGAGAAAATAATTAAGAAAACCCTCCAACATAGAATTAATATCCCTCTTGACAATAATAACATGAATCATTGATATCTAAAGATTATGAAAACAATGGATAGCTTGCTTGGAATTTAATCCTAAATTACCTTAATTAGATAAAGCTCTTGATCCAGTGTGAATTATCCCTTTTATTCTTTAAATAATTACCTCTTGATCCAGTGTGATAATTACTCAAGAATAAAGCATTAAGATCTAGTAATTTACAAGCACAATGAGCAATTAAAAATTGGTCAAAGATTCTTAAATCCCTTGGAAGGAAGATCCTTCGCTTCCAATTGCTACCAAACAATTAATTCCGAAGATCCTTCAAGATTTAATTTAGCTAATGCTACTTAATTTATCAAGAAAGTGCTAGCTTCAATCTATCAAAACAAGCAACATAGAAGTCATACAGAGATATTAAGAATAACCCTATTAATTTTCATATAAAAGCACAAAATCTCACCATGATATAAGTCAAGAGATCAATTAAATTCTACATTGGAGAAAAGAAAAGGATTACTCACTCATGAATTGAGTGAGCATCCAAAGAAAAGAAGAAAAACTTATCTAAGGATGGGAAGAAGAGGGGGGACGGCTCCTAGAGCAAACTCCTCCAAATCTTCAACTATTCTTCAAAATAAAATCTCTAGATCTACATACATCAAAAACCTAGACCTAAGGTGGCTATTTATAGTGGAAATAACCCTAGAAAATCCAATCCTAACTTGGAAAGAGGTCTAAGTCGGTTTTGGGTCTAACTTAGAGTCTAAGTTAGATTAAAAATCTTCCTAGAGTAGAATCCAAGTCAAAATAGGATCCTGAAATTTTGCTGAATTCGTACAGGGACTTAGACGTTATTTTTGGGCTTGAAGATGGCAGAACTGGGTCTTGGACTTCGTTGTAAAGTTGTAGATCTCGGAGTTAGCTTTCCAACGAGTACTCATGGGGCTAAAACGGAGGTCTGAGCAGAAAGTTATGATTTTTCTACCGAGACAGCGCTGAATCCTAATCCTGTTAGGACTAGAATCGGGAATCTACAGGATTTTGGATATTTCCTTAAATATAGGAGTTATTAATTGGGATTTTAATTCCAATTAATGATTTATATGGGCTGAGTATTTTTCCATATTAAATATCCAAAATTCCTTAGCTTCAGGGCTCCTTCATGGCTGGTCTTCAATCCTTCGCAATTAAAGCTCCATTCTTCAATTCTTGCTCTTGAAATTATTCTTCAATGGTCTTCAAATCTTCAAATTGTCTTCAATAAATCTTCAAACACGAACTTCGAATCTCCAAATCTATACTCAAAATTACTTTGCTCATATCTGTGTAAAAAGTCATCAAAATAGTTTTAAAAGTAGTGAAAATTATCAAATTATCAATTTCACATCTCATAAAGACTCAAATCACAAATATTAACAAAATAACATATATTTAAGCATAAATTGATCCAAAAACATAATAAAATAGCCATAAAAATAGGGTTGTTTTTGGCTCGATCATATTTTCCCCCACACTTGAACTTTGCTAGTCCCTTGGCAAATCAATGTGTAAGTTAATCAAAAACCAATTTTTCAAGAAATCAATTTGAATTCATACATACATCAAAGAATCAATTCAATCATGAAATCAAAATAACAAAGAATAATAATAATACGTAATCCAAAGATCAAGAAACAACAAGCATCATCATTCTTAAGTAGCCATAATCAAAGTAGCTTTAATCACTTACCATTCTTTACTTTCTATAACTACTTTCTATAAGCTCATGTTTTCCTCTCTTTCTCCATTACTCAAAAGATTGCAATGTCATAAATATAAATCAAGGGTCATTGTGGGTTATAATAGATTTTCAAGGGTAATTGTTTTTAGAAAATTGTGGTTACTAACCTCGAAGTGTTCATGATTTGGGGTTACTAACTCCCATTTTTGAGGCTACTAGCACTCTAGAAGGACTCCTTCTTTATTTTTTTCAGAGGGACGATATTTCTGTAATTCCATGCCTCTTATCCTCTTTCCATGGGTTACTAACTCCTTTTGTTAAAGAAAAGAGTGACAACAATGGATTTTTTTTATTTACAGAAATACCTCTTTTCCTCTATCATGAAAACACTTCTTTTTATGAAAACAATTTTTTTTTAATTACCCTTTATATAAGTAGTCCCCCACACTTATTCTTGACATATATCCATGACATACTTTCTCAATCATAATTTCAATCAAGATTGAACACAAGTTCTAAAAATAGATAATCATAGAAGCAATTAATAAATAAGATCATATCACAAACTTCAATTATACCTAATTCTAAGAAATCAAACAACATGCTATAACTCAATCAATAAATCAAACATTATTAAAATTCTAAGTATTCATCAATCATAATCAAATCAATTAATCAAAATATGCATGAAAATTCAAAATTTTATCTTCAAAAATCAATTTTTCGAAAATTTTGTCAAAAATTGGGGAAATTAAGATCAATAAAAAACAATCAAATTCTATCCTAGGTTCTCATGCAAACAAGGACTATCATATGACTCAATTATTCAAGTAAAAACCCTATCAAGTATTCACCCCCCCCCCCCCCCACCACTTAAAATTCACATTGTCCTCAATGGAAAGTAATCAAACAAAGCATGCAATATCATCTTACCAAAAATAAAGAGTTAGGGTTCAAGAAAACATACCTGGGCGGCTTTGATGAAAATAATTACTCAATCATAAAAGACAATAGAAAATTAAAGTGATAGGAAAATAAAACTAGATATTTTATTAATGAAACTTGAAAATTAAAGACATAAGATAAAGGAAATTGAAAATTAAAGCATAAATTAAATAACTAATCCTAAGATGCATAAAAAAAAATCTTAAATCTAAAAACTTAAAGCTAAACCTAAATTGGTTTATGAATAGCCTTCCCCAATAAATTGAAAAGGTCATCCAAATTCCCAATTATGTTATTAAAATCATCTCTTAAGCTAGTAATTTGATCACTAATTTGATTGCACCGAACAAGCAAAGGGTGAAGCTCTTCCTTTTCTTGATTAACCTCCTCTTCCTCTTCCTTATTCTCATCACTAGAAGCATCACTTGAAATATCAATTACCACAGTAGCAATTTTCTCTTGAACTTCTTGTAAAGGAGCCTTTGGTTCAATAGGGGGTGATAATCGATCTTCTTCCTTTTCAAGGGTAAAAATAAAAGCAACTTGTTGAACCTTTGGTTGATTAGAAGATGAAGCAAAGTTGGGATCATGAAACCTTTGAGGGAAAGGAGCACAACTTATAAGGCAATATGGAGGCCTATAAGGTTTGACTCGATACCCTCCAAACCTTGGCATAGGGTTTGGCTTGCTCCATTGTTCAACTTGAGGTCTCACCCTTCCGTTAAAATTTATTGGCCCATGAGGATTAGGAAATAGATTTCCATAGGGATGGAATCGATTCTTGAACTCTTGTATAGCTCTCTCCTTGGATCTCATAACAGCGTCATGGGACTTGTTAACCTTATTCAAAAGAAATTGATAAATCATCCTTGCTTTGAAACCGGGCTTAGTAGCAATTTCTTCCTTGGGTAGTGATGCTATCATACTCAAAAGCTCATGACAATCTTGACGAAGAAAGCTTCCTTGAAATTTTTCACCAAATTAGGAGGCTCCAATTTGATAAAATTGTCTCCTAAAATTCTTGAATTGAACTTCAAAATCCATGGAAGTAAGCATCATCGACATATTCAAGTTTGGGGAAGAACTTATCGAGATCTTGTGCTTGAGTCCTTGTCAACAATTGCTCCTCTCTTTAGTCGACTACTCATTAGCTCCTAAATCGACAATTCCTTAGTCGACTTGCTTTTCTCTTTAAGTCGACAATCCTTGCCTTCTTCCTTGTCGACGATGTGCTTCTATGAGTCGATAATTTTACTCCTTAATTATCGACTTGCTCCTTAAGGTCGATAACTTTGCTTCTCTTTTATCGACTTTACCTCTTCTTATCGGCCTTGCTTCAAAATTTTAGCTATTGCTTCTTAAGTGTTGATGAATATAAGGGGGGGGGGGTAGAGGTGCCTTTAAATAATGATCAAATCCTATTCTTAAAATGATTTAGTTAGAATAAAAAGTTTTAGAGACATACCTTGACTAGGAATTCTTTACCTTGTAGGAGGAGGTCATCTTTCTCCTTGTGCAATTGGACTTGTAATCCTAACTAAAATAGGATTCAAAATTGCAAGGAAGGAGAGGGAAAAATAGCGTCCGGCCTTGGCATTTGCGGGCTGTCTCATGCGTGGAAGCTGCAACGGCTGCTTGATGTACTGCCTGGTGCGGCAGCGGCAGCATCTGCCTCCTTGCGCGCTGCTTATGCAGCAGCGGTAGCAGGCTGCCTCGTGAAAGCAAGCTTGTTGCATTCCGCTTGAGGCAGCAGCTGGTTGCTGCTGTTAGCGGCCTCGGGTGCTGCGCGAGCAGCTTGGCTGGGGCGCTGGGACGCTGCCATCAGGCCTGCCTTGCGCGGCCTGGTGCTTGGCGCCTGATGCCTTGCTTCGCTAGGCGCTGGGGGCTGGGAAGATCTTGCGGAGTGGCCTTGTGTTGCTTGCTTGCTACGGGTCGCCAAGCAACAACACAATGGTGCAACATGGCCATGTTGCTCATGCTCCATCATGATGATGAATTTTTTCAATTAAGAAAAATTCAAAAAAATTCCTATCAAGCAAAAACTCAAAGAAAAATTAGTATAAAAATTAAGAATAATAAAAAAATTAAAATTAATTACTCAAAAAATTAAAATTGGGTTGCCTCCCAACAAGCGCTTGTTTAAAGTCATTAGCTCGACTCCTTTTCTTTTTCTTTGTAGCTCAAATTGGAAGATAGAGTGGATCTTCCAATTTAATTTCTTCAATCATCATTGTTGGCAATGCTTCAAAATAAGGTTTGAGCCTTTGTCCATTGACCTTGTGCTGCTTCTGGTTACTTGGATTCTCGATGATCACGGATCCATTAGGATACACTTAAATTACTTCAAATGGTCCATACCATCTCGATCGGAGCTTTCCAGGATTTTCCTTCAATCGATTATTAAGGACTGAAACCTTTTGTCCTTCATAAAACGATCTTCGCAAAATTCGTTTGTCATGGATGGCTTTGGTCTTCTCCTTGTAGATCCTTGAATTCTCGTATGCTTCATTCCTTATTTCTTCAAGCTCTCGTAACTGCAGCATCCTTGGAATTCCATCTTTGTCAAAGTTGAGATTGCATTGCTTTATTGCCCACCATGCTTTATGCTCTAATTCCACAAGTAGATGGCATGGCTTACCAAACACAATTCGGTATGGGGACATACCAAGAGGTGTCTTATAAGCTGTACGATAGGCCCATAAAGCATCTCCTAGTCTCATGCTCCAATCTTTTCTTTGAACATTCACTGTCTTCTCCAAAATCAGCTTCACTTGACGATTTGATACCTCAGCTTGACCACTGGTTTGAGGATGATATGAAGTAGATACCCTATGTCGAACTCCATATTTTTCAACCAGTGCTTGCACAATCTTGTTGCAGAAGTGAGTACCTCGGTCACTGATGAGAGCTCTTGGAATGCCAAATCTATGAAGGATGTTATTCTTCATAAATTTGACTACTGTCTTCGCATCATTCTTCTCGGTAGCTATGGCTTCAACCCATTTAGAAACATAATCTACAGCTAAGAGTATATAATATTTCTTATCTAATGGAGGAAAAGGTCCCATGAAATCAATTCCCCATACATCGAAGACTTCAACAACGAATATAGGATTTTGAGTCATTTGATTCCTTTTCGATATGTTTCCAGTTCTCTAACAGCATGGACAGGTCTTGCAAAACTCATAAGAGTCTTTAAAGATTGTAGGCCAATAAAACCCGCAATCTAAGACCTTTCTTGCAGTCTTCTGGTGTCCAAAGTGGCCTCCACATTCATTGTTATGGCAGAACTTCAGAACTGATTGAATCTCGTTATCCGGAATGCATCTTCTCATGACTTGATCAGAACCGTGTCTCCATAAATACGGATCATCCCAAAGATAATACTTGGCATCACTGATGAGCTTCAATTTCTTTCCTTTGCTAAGATTAGAGGGTAAACGACGAGCAGCTAAGAAATTGACTATATCAACATACCATGGTGGTTGAGAAACGGCAAAAATTTCTTCAAAGGGTAATGCTTCGTTGATTGCAGTTTCTTCCTCCTTGCTTTCAATTCTGCTTAGATTATCAGCTACGACGTTCTCTGCTCCCTTCTTATCCTTAATTTCGATATCAAATTCTTGAAATAACAAAAGCCATCGCATAAGCCTAGCTTTTGCTTCTTTCTTTGACATTAGATATCTCAATGCAGCATGGTCGGAGTAGATTATCACCTTAGATCCCAAGATATATGGTCGAAACTTCTCCAGCGCGAAGACAACAACTAGCATCTCTTTTTCGGTGGTGGTGTAATTCTTCTGGGCAATATCTAGAGTTCTTGAAGCGTAGTAGATAACATGAGGTACTTTATCTATTCTCTGACCTAAAACAGCTCCAATGGCAGCATCACTTGCATCACACATGATCTCGAACGGTAGTTTCCAATCCGGTGGCTTCACAATTGTAGTGGTGGTGAGGGCAGTCTTCAATTTGTCAAAGGCTTCCTTGTAGTCGTCTCCGAACTTGAACTCTACATCCTTCTGAAGTAATCTACACATCGGTGCTGAAATCTTCGAGAAGTTCTTGATGAATCTTCGATAGAAACCGGCATGGCCCAAGAATGAACGGATATCCTTGACACATGTCGGATATGGCAGGTTCTGAACAACGTCAATCTTGGCTGTGTCGACTTGCATCCCTTGTTTTGATACCACATGGCCTAGAACAATGCCTTGTTCTGCCATGAAGTGGCATTTTTCAGCATTTAATACCAATTTGGTTTCAACACATCTTTTCAAGATTAATTCCAAGTTATGTAGGCACTGATTGAAGTTATCTCCATAGACTGTGAAATCATCCATAAAGACTTCCATCTTATCTCCCACATAATCTTGAAAGATGCTCATCATACACCTTTGAAAAGTCGTAGGTGCATTGCATAAACCAAAAGGCATTCTTGTATAAGCATACGTACCAAAGGGGCAGGTAAAGGTGGTCTTCTCTTGGTCTTCAGGTGCTATTGGAATCTGGAAGTATCCTGAGTACCCATCCAGAAAACAATAGTAGGCCTTGCATGCTAATCTCTCCAACATCTGATCGATGAATGGTAGTGGAAAGTGATCCTTCCTTGTTGCAGAGTTTAACTTTCTGTAGTCGATGCATACTCTCCATCCATTATGCAGTCTTTAAGGAACTAGCTCTCCTTCCTTGTTTTCTATGACGGTGAATCCGGACTTCTTTGGAACTACTTGGACAGGGCTGACCCATTTACTATCTAATATAGCATAAATGAGACCAACTCGAAGTAATTTGAGAACTTTTTCCTTGACGACTTCAGCAAGATTTGGGTTCAGTCTTCGTTGTGGCTATCGAACAGGTACTGCATCATCTTCAAGTCGAATTCTATACATTTACACAGTAGGACTTATCCCTTTGATATCGGCTACAGTCCATCAATGGCTTCCTTGTATTCCTTCAAGACTCTGATTAGTTGTTCTTCTTGTAAATTATTTAATTTACTTGAAATAACAACGGGCATAGTTTCTTTTTCTCTAAGGAAGACATGTTTAAGTCCTTCAGGGAGTGGCTTCAGCTTGACTTCGGGCGGCTGGATGATGGATGGCAAAGGCGTCGGTGTTGGCTCCAGGTTGATATAAGACACTGACTTTTTTTCTCCAAGAGGGCATAGTGACTTCAGATCCTTGATAGTTTTTGCTACCTCTTCTGACGTCTGGACTTCTGCTTCCTTGATTTCTTCTTCATCTAGGCTCCTTGTAAGTACCAATTCAAGTTCATCTTCATGGTGGAGTGATTGAACTTTTTCTAAACAAACTTCAATGGCATCAATGGCGCAAATAGAATGAATCTCAGCAGGAAATTTCATGGCTTCATAAATATCGAATTCAATGAGTTTCCCATCAAATTCCATGCTGAGTTTTCCATCTTGGACTTCATATTTTGTTCTGGCTGTGGCAAGAAAAGGTCTTCCTAGCAGCAACGACAAATGAGGTAGATGAAGGTCATCTTCACTCATCTTCAGGACAAAGAAATCTGCAGGAAAAACAAAATCTCCAATCTGCACTAAAACATCTTCAACTAAACCCTCGGGTTTAATGTTAGTTCTATCAGCAAATTGTATACTCAAATCAGTTTTAGTCACAGGTTCAATTTTCAATTGTGAATAGACATAATAAGGCATGATGTTAATTGGAGATCCAAATTCACACATGGCCTTTCCTATATGATTGTTTCCTATTTTACAAGGAATAGAAAAAGATCCTATATCATGACATTTATGATGCAGTTTTCTCTGATATGCAGCAGATACATTCTCATTCATGCAAGCATATTTTTCAGAAAACTAACTCTTAGTCATGCATAATTCTTTGAGAAAATTCGCGTACCTGGGTTTTCTGACAACTTTATCAAGCAATGGAATATTCACCTCTATATTCCGTAGTGAATTGAGTTGCATTGCAAACCTTTGAGGGAATGGTATTGGATCATACTTCTCTTGCATCTCTTCCATCCATTCTTCTTCGGCTTGAATTTGAGCAGTGGTTGCTGGTGAAGTGCGCTAACTCTTCTTGTTTTTGGTCGAAAGCTCCTTTCTTCTTGGCGATTGAACGTTGGCCACGACATCAGGTGGTGGTGTAGCAGAGAAAGCAGGTGTTGGAGGTGGCGATATGGAAGGTGGAAGCGGAACATCCGGTGAATTCATCTTTTGTTCATACCACTGTTGAGTTCCTTCGATTGAATTGACTCCATATCCTTGTGCATTGTTCAACCCATTTATGCGTTCATTCATACATACTTGAGGTATACATGAAGGTGGTTGCATAATCTTCGGTGAAAGCATAGTCATTAGGTTTGTAACCATCTTCACCAAATCTCCTTGTTGAGCAGCCATCGAAGTCATAGTTCCTTCTAGGTTGTTCAATCGTTCATTCTCTTGCTTTGATGGCGTGGTTGACATGTTTTCCTTAGTGGTATTGAACTGGTATATGTTTTCAGCCATTGTGTTGAGCAGCTTCCTTGCTTCCTCAGGGGTTTTGAGCGTTAGGCTTCCTCCACTAGCAGCATCAACATAAGTGCGATCTTCATAGAGAAGCCCATTGTAGAAGTTCTGAATCAGCACTGCTTCACTTAGGTTGTGGTAAGGGCAACTTGCGCAGATTTGGTTGTATCTCTCCCAGTATTGGGGCCACTTCTCTTCACGTTGTTGTTGGTAGGTTGTGAGTCTCCTCCGTACGTCAGCTCACTTGGCCTCTGGAAAGTATTTGTTCAGAAACACGGTCTCCATCTCCTTCCAAGAAGTTATGGATCTTGATGGCAGAGTCAAGAACCAACTTCTTGCTTTTCCTTCTAATGTTAAAGGAAAAGTTCGAAGTTTCGCTTGTTCTTCCGGCATCCTAGTGGTTGCAGCACACCATATAAAGAAATTTTGTAAGTGCTCATGAGGATTTTCATGAGACTCTCCTTGAAAGGTTGGTAGCATGCGGATCACTCCAGAATTCAGCTTGTATGACGTGTCCACGGCTGGATAGTCAATGCAAAGTGGCGGCAATTCACAGTTGAAATTCAGCTCCCGTAACGAACGTTGTTGCTCCATTGGATTTTTCCTACAAAACAGAGAAGATCAAGTGTAAAACGAATATAGAAAAGAAAAAGAAAAATAAAACACAACCTCCCCGGCAACGGCGCCAAAATTTATGATCGGTCGTCAGCAAATCATAAAAATAAAAATCCCAACAATTACTAACTAAAGATAGCTAGGGCAAGTAGGCGTCGATCCCACTGAGAGATAGGTTGTTATTCTTTTTCTTAAAACAAACAAATAAAATAAAGAAGATTTTGAGAGTAAAATTAAATCAAATCAAACTAACAATTTAAATTATTTAAGAAAGCAATCAAGAAAATTAAAGAAAACAATTAATCAGAAAGCAGAAGATAAATTGAGAAAATAATTAAGAAAACCCTCCAACATAGAATTAATATCCCTCTTGAAAATAATAACATGGATCATTGATATCTAAAGATTATGAAAACAATGGATAGCTTGCTTGGAATTTAATCCTAAATTACCTTAATTAGATAAAGCTCTTGATCCAGTGTGAATTATCCCTTTTATTCTTCAAATAATTACCTCTTGATCCAGTACTGTGATAATTACTCAAGAACAAAGCATTAAGATCTAGTAATTTACAAGCACAATGAGCAATTAAAAATTGGTCAAAGATTCTTAAATCCCTTGGAAGGAAGATCCTTCGCTTCCAATTGCTACCAAACAATTAAATCCGAAGATCCTTCAAGATTTAATTTAGCTAATGCTACTTAATTTATCAAGAAAGTGCTAGCTTCAATCTATCAAAACAAGCAACATAGAAGTCATATAGAGATATTAAGAATAACCCTATTAATTTTCATATAAAAGCACAAAATTTCTCCATGATATAAGTCAAGAGATCAATTAAATTCTACATTGGAGAAAAGAAAAGGATTACTCACTCATGAATTGAGTGAGCATCCAAAGAAAAGAAGAAAAACTTATCTACGGATGGGAAGAAGAGGGGGCGACAGCTCCTAGGGCAAACTCCTCCAAATCTTCAACAATTCTTCAAAATAAAATCTCTAGATCTACATACATCAAAAACCTAGACCTAAGGTGGCTATTTATAGTGGAAATAACCCTAGAAAATCCAATTCTAACTTGGAAAGAGGTCTAAGTCGGTTTTGGGTCTAACTTAGAGTCTAAGTTAGATTAAAAATCTTCGTAGAGTAGAATCCAAGTCAAAATAGGATCCTGAAATTTTGCTGAATTCGTGCAGGGACTTCGACGTCATTTTTTGGCTTGAGGATGGCAGAACTGGGTCTTAGACTTCAAAGGAAAGTTGTAGATCTCGGAGTTAGCTTTCCAATGAGTACTCATTGGCATAAAACAGAGGTCTGAGCAGAAAGTTATGATTTTTCTACCGAGACTGCGCTGAATCCTAATCCTATTTGGACTAGAATCGAAAATCTACGGGATTTTGGATATTTCCTTGAATATAGGAGTCATTAATTGGGATTTTAATTCCAATTAATGATTTATATGGGCTGAGTATTTTCCCAAATTAAATATCCAAAATTCCTTAGCTTCCGGGCTCCTTCATGGCTTGTTTTCAATCCTTCGCAATTAAAGCTTCATTCTTCAATTCTTGCTCTTGAAATTATTCTTCAATGGTCTTCAAATCTTCAAATTGTCTTCAATAAGTCTTCAAACACGAACTTCGAATCTCCAAATCTATACTCAAAATTACTTTGCTTATATCTATGTAAAAAGTCATCAAAATAGCTCCAAAAGTAGTGAAAATTATCAAATTATCAATTTCACATCTCATAAAGACTCAAATCACAAATATTAACAAAATAACATATTTTTAAGCATAAATTGATCCAAAAATATAATAAAATAGCCATAAAAATAGGGTTGTTTTTGGCTCGATCAGTTGGTGATGTAATAATGTGGAGTCTTAAACCTTGTTTTGAGTTAATCTAGTCTCTTGGTTTTCGGTATTATGTGACCAGCTATTACATAATCATTAATGCATAAAGGATGTTTGGTTTATGTGAATGTACAAAATCAAGTTATGAAGGACTACCACAATGGTGGAGAATCTTCATAACATTCCTTTTAGGTCATTCAGTTATTCATACATACACTTTGCATAAATGCCAATGTGAAGGATACTATGACTTATGTGAATGCACAAAGTCATGGTGCCAGATATAAAAGCGAAGAATTACGGATTCAACCACAATGGTGGAGAACCCTCGTAAACTCTTTCTTTTAGGGCATCCATTCATCCATACCACTCATATTAATAAAAGATTTAATTCTGGTTTCTAATCAAAGGTTTTAATAATAAAGGTGTTAAGATAGCATGACCAAGAAAACAACATCAGCGAGTACGACAGTATAATACCAGGTCCAGTCTCAGAAAAATGGACGATCAAACTGCGGAAATTCAACGGTTAAAAGAAGAGATAGCTCGCCGAGATGAAGAGGCGAAGCGCCTGGAAGAAGCTACCAACGCTCAAATGGAGCAAATGAGGGGCATGCTAATGCAATTAATGAAAGGAAAAGGTGTGGAAGGGAGCACCCAGAACGTGGAAGACCCGACTGGAGGGATGCCAGTGGCAAGTGCAGGAATGACTGAAAATACCAATCCTTTTGCACTTGGTGGAACGCCGTTCGTATTCCCACCACCAACAGGAGCGACAACTAGGCCCATAGTGTCGGATCCTCCAGCATCTAGTGGTGCTTCCTTCGCATTCCCACCACTATCAGGAGTGGCAGCTAGACCGACTGTCTCTGACACTCCAATGTCTGGTGGATTTCGGTTTACCTTCCCACCACCTGGGGTGCCAGCTGGGACCTTTGATCTTCTTCCCCCGAAGTTCCATATTGGGGCATCTTCACAGCAAGAATATTCTCAGTTGTATCCGCCAGGAATAGCTGCAACCAGACCCATTGACCTCATAGGAGAAGAGAGTTTGAGGAAGGAGGTAGAGGAGGAGAAGTTCTGGCAAAGGATTGAAGGAAGGATAGAAGATAGGCTGAGAAGTATGGATGGAATTCAGGATCTCGGAATTCCTAGTGTCACAAGTACTGTAGTGGCCAAAGGAGTGATTATTCCTCCCAAATTCAAGATGCCATAATTTGAGAAATATGATGGCACGAAGAACCCCAGAGATCACATACTCAGTTTCCAGAACAAGATGGCGCCTTTCTCAACCGATGACAAGTTTCTGATGTACAATTTCATGTTTAATTTGATTGGGTCAGCCATTACTTGGTATAATCAACTGGATCCAAGGAGCATTCAGAGCTGGAGTGACATGACAAAAGTTTTCCTAGCACACTTCAAGTATTTGATGGATTTTGCCCCCACTCGTGACACGTTGACAAACATGGCAAGAAAGCCCGACGAATCACTGACGGCCTATGGACAGCGTTTCAGAGAAGTGGCATTGATGGTGCCTGGGCTCCTCGAAAAGGAAGTGAATTCTTTATTCCTAAGAACCTTGCCCAAGGAATACTTCAAGGCGCTACTCCCGAAAATAACAGAGTCGTATTCTAGTTTGATTATGACTGGGAAGCCATGGAAGTTGCGATGAAAATGGGGTACATGGACGATGTGAGTGAGCATGCCAAGAGGGGCCAGAGGAAAAAGGAAGGAAAGGTACATTCGGTGGGAGAAACAGATTTCAGGCCTAGGAACCAGAGACAACAATATTACCCATGAAACTACGGGTACAACTACAGGCCCAGAGGATACTATCATCAGTATCCGGTAAACTCCTACTATACTCTGCCTTCAGGGGATGTCAGTGCTTTTGGGGGAGTGCCATTCCAACAAAGGCCGCAAAATCAGCGTCCTAGTGCGCCACTTGCAATTCAACAGAAAGACCCGGCAAACTAGGCAGGAGGCAAATACCCAGCAAGTGGGAGAATCCTGATTGATCTGATCCGATACACTTATACTAAGCTACTTCCACAGTTGCTATAGTAGAACCTGTTGCAAAGGTTGCCATTTTCAAAGCCTATGTCAAATCCAGCAGCTTGGTATGACCGCAATGCCCATTGTGACTACCACTTAGGAACCGAGGGGCACTCAACGGAAAACTGTTGGAGGTTGTGATCGGTCGTTAACAATCATAAAAATAAAATCCCAACAAACTCCTAACTAAGTAGATAGGGCAAGTAGGGGTCGATCCCACAGAGAAGGGTGATAGATTTTATCCGAAAATTTAGTCCTTAAAATCTCTCAAAACAGAACACAGAAAACAGAGGTTGACAGAAAACAATTAAACAGAAAAACAATTAAACTAGAAAACAAAGCAGAGTAAATTAAATCTAAGTATATAGCAGATAAGAAAGAAAACAATAATTAAGGATATACTTCTTCACCAATGGTAGAAAACAATCAAATTAATTATGGGTCCTTGATTTAAAAGATAAATTCAATATTAAATTCAAGATGATAAATGACCTAGGGAAAACCCTAACATGCTAATTAAGTAAGATTTCTCGCAAGAGCTTAAATTACCCCTTTTTCCTCCTAACTCATCAATTAGCCGCAAAGCCTTAAAGATTTGCTAGGATTCAAAGCATTAAGTTTTATTAATTCTTTCACACATGCTTAATAAATAAAACCATACAACAACCAGATAAATCTGATCACTGGCATGCAAACCCAATTAACCCGCCGTCAAGCGCAGCTAATTCGCTACATACGATCAAACATGAACGTCAATCCGCTATTTGATCTAGCCAACAATCTCTCAAATTACCTCTTTACTGGCCACATAAATCAATAAAGATCAAGATTGTAGAATTATAACAGAGTTTAACATGCTATCTATCAAGAATAAAATACCAAATTATAAGAACAGAAATCTCACCATATTTAATTGATTGAATTCACCAAAGGATCAGAAGTATTAAGAATTTAGCTACCCATGGATTCGGGAAAATCCATGAGCGGCATAAGAGTACTTACAGGACCTTGGAGGGGCGAAATCTCCTTACAAAATAGCTAAGTATGCCGCACCTCCCTATTGCTAGAGAGGGTGGACGGCACCCTAGCAGAGAAACTAGAAGAAGAGAAAGAAATTATCTATGTGTAAATATTTTTTGGTGTGTAAAGGTGTGTGATTTGTGATACAGGAGGTGCCTATTTATAGTGGAACTAACCCTAAGAATTCCAATCCTAAGTTGGAAAGGAGTCTAGGCCGGTTTTAGGGTCTAACTTGGACTCCAAGTTGGATTAAAAGTCATCCTAGAGTAAAATCCAAGTTAAAATAGGATCCTGAAATTTTGCTGAATTCGTGCAGAAACTTCAACGGCATTTTCGGACTTGAAAACGGCAGAACTGGGTCTTGGACATCAAAGGAAAGTTGTAGATCTCGGAGTTAGCTTTCCAACGAGTACTCATGGGCTTCAAACGGAGGTCTGAGCAGAAAGTTATGAATTTTCTACCAAAACTGCTCCTGCATCCTAATCTTGTTAGGACTAGAATCGGGAATCTACGGGATTTTGGTGTTTCCTTGGATTTAGGAGTCATTAATTGTGATTTTAATTCCAATTAATATTTTATATGGGTTGAGTATCTTCCCATATAAATTATCCATAAATACCAAAGCTTGAGGGCTTCTTCATGACTTGTCTTCAATTAAAACTCCAATTCTTCAATTCTTCCTCTTGAAATAAATCTCCAATGGTCTTCAAGTCTTCAAATTATCTTCAAATGGTCTTCAAACACGAACTTCGCATCTCCAAATCTATGCTCAAAATTGCTTTGCTCAAATATGTGTAAAAAGTCATCAAAATAGCTACGAAAATAGTGAAAAATAACAATTTCTCATTTTCACATCACTTAAAGACTAAAAACACAAATATTAATAAAATAGCATATAATTAAGCATAAATGGGTCTAAAAACATAGTAAAATAGCTATAAAAATAGGGTTGTTTTTGGCTCAATCATATTCCCCCACACTAAATCTTTGCTAGTCCCTAGCAAACTAGTATAGAAAACTATGAACTTACTAGACTCGAGCATAAAAAAGACCCTATAATCCTAAACTAATGCAAATCAAAATTTCATTTTAATTTAAACTCTTCAAAAACTTTGAATGCATACACATATTAAAGATCAACATAATTATGAAATCAAAATAACAAAGAATCATAAGAGCACTCAATTCAAAAGATCAACAAATAACAAGCATCTTTATTCTTAAGTAACCATAATTAAAGTAGTTCTAATCACTTACCATTCATCACATCCTATAACTACTTCTTTCCATAAGCTTATGTCTTCATCTTTATCTCCATTACTCAAATGAATTCATATCACAGATACAAATCAAGGGTTTACGTGCGGGTTATAATAGATTTTTAAAGGGTAATTGTTTTTAGAAAATTGAGGTTACTAACCTCGAAGTGTTCATAATTTGGGGTTACTAACTCCAATTTTTGAGGCTACTAGCACTCTAGAAGGACTCCTTCTTTTTATTTTTTTTTCAGAGGGACAATATTTCTGCAATTCCATGCCTCTTATCCTCTTTCCAAGGGTTACTAACTCCTTTTGTTCAAGAAAAGAGTGACAACAATGGATAAAGATTTTTTTTTTTTTATAAAGTATGCAGAAATACCTGTTCTCCTCTTGCATGAAAGCACTTCTTTTTGAAAAAGATTTTTTTTAACTACCCTTTTATATAAGTAGTCCCCCACACTTATTCTTGACATATCCATAACATACTATCATAATTGTAATTTCAATCAAGATTGGACACAAGTTCTAGAAATAGATAATCATAGAAAATAATGAACAATATGTTTTTATCACAAACTTTAATTATACCTAATCTAAGAAATCAGATATCATGCTATAAATCAATCAATCAAAGAAAATATTCTTAAAAATTCTAAGTATTCTTCAATCATAATCAAATCAATCAATTAATACATGCAAAATTTTCAAAATTTCCGAAAAAATTATGGCATATTTAGATTTTTATGCATGCAGACTCTCTATTGACTAGACTCTCTCCCCCACACTGAAAAGACACATTGTCCTCAATGTGGAAACACATATGAAAATGACACAAACAATTAATATTATGCATGGTCATGTGGTTTATTTAAATACATGAAATAAAAACTAAACTAACAATTAATTCACATCAAAGAACAGGCAAGCAATCAAAGCAATAAATCAAGACATAATAATGCAAGGAAAATTAAAGAGATAGAGTTAAAGAAAGCTTCTCTGTTTGCAGGCATAAGCTCCATCATTGCTTCTAAAACTGGACTCCTTTTGTATTCATCTTGCAATCGTCCAAATTAAGCTCCATTTGCTCTCCTTCGGTTCTTTATGTAAAATCGTTGGGTTGCCTCACAATAAGCGCCTTTCTTTAAGAGTCTTTGGCTAGACTGCCTTAAAGAAATTATTCTTCAAGGGTGAAGGAACTATGGATATATTCCTTCAACAATTCCATAATGATTTTGAGAGTATCATTGATGGCTTTGAGAACTTCAAGTTGAATTTTATCAAGACTCGAAATCATCACAGGGTATGTGGCGGCTTGGAATGGTGATGGCACGGGCATGGCCGGTGATGGCACGGTGAATGGGCGGTAATGACTTGGTAGTGGCGCGGAAATCGGCGGATATGGCCGGGCAGAAGCTTGAGATGGCCGGGCTGTGACCCATCCTAACCGGGCATGAGGCTCGGATGAGGCTTGTGGTGCCGGGCATGGCCGGGCATGAAGCTCGGAGGGTAGCGCGGATGGCGCGAAGGAAGACAGGCTCGACCGGGCAGGCGGCGCGGATGGCCGGTTGTGGCGCGCGGAGGAGTCTGGGCGTGACCAAGTAGATGGCTCGAGTGGCCGGGCGATCGGCGCGGAGGATGGCACGGATGGCCTGGCCATGGCCGGGCATGTATCTCGGCGTGGCTCGGTTGTGGCTGGTCCTATCCGGGCCATGTGTGGGGATGGCCGGGCCATAGCCGGGTATTGGCCGGCTGGGTTGGCTCGATCATTGCCTTGAGCGTCTTTCTCTGGTTCCTTGGCTTCCATCTTCTGCTTCTCTCCGTGTGGCTGAACTCCATGCTTGTTGGCTTCTCTTGCTTCCTTTGAGGTTGGAAATTCCGTCCTTCGGGATAATTCGTCAAACGCATAATATGCATTCTCCGGGGTTCTCTTCAATATTGGAGTGCGACTAAAGGAATCAATAAGAACTCGATCTTTGAGTCCTAATCCTCCATAGAAGATTTGGATAAGAGATCTTCTATTGTATCCATGTTGAGGGCAATCGATACACAACTTCTTAAATCTTCCCCAAAATTGGTGGAAATTCTCGTCGTAGCGTTGTCGAATGTCTTTTATCCTTTGTCTTCCTTTGGCAATCTGATCAAGCTTTGTTGATGAAGATTCTTCTCGGGCTCCTGTCTTAGCAGTTTTAACACTCACAACACAAACAAATTTGTTAGAGTTCAATGGCGTTTGAGATGAAATTCTAGGGTGGATTATATCACTGTCGAATTCCATGGTCAGTGAACCATCGAATACATCAATCTTGGTATGGGAAGTTCTTAAGAAAGGTCTCCCTAATAAAAGAGAACATTGATCCTTCGAATGTTCCATCTCCATAACGAAGATGTCAATAGGAAAAATCAAGTGTTCAACTTGAATTAAGACATTCTCTAGAACACCTTTGGGATGAACCAAAGATCCATCAGGTAACTGCAGAATCACATCAGTATTTTTCAAAGGACCAAGATTTAAAGATTGATAAAAATAATAAGGCATAACGCTTAAAGATGCACCTAGATCTAACATAGCATTCTCTATGACTCTTTTTCCAATAGAACAAGTAACAGAAAACGTACCTGGATCCTTGCACTTAGGAGGTAAACTCTTTTGAAGCACGGCAGAGACATTAACTCCAGCACTTACCTTACCTTGTAACCTTTTCTTGTTGGTACAAAGTTGCTTAAGTAACTTTGCATAATTTGGAATTTGTTGAATAGCATCAAGAAGTGGGATGTTGACCTCAACTTTGCGCAGTATCTCCAAAATATCTGGATCATCATCTTCTTTCTTTGACTTCTTCGATCTTGATGGAAAAGGTGGCGCAGCATCAGTCTTTGAATCCTTCTTGTCAGTGGCGGTTTCCTTGGCTTTTTCCTTGGTGGTGGCGCCATCTTTTCTGGGCTCATCTTCGATCTTGATTTCTTTGTCAGGCATTAGCAATTCTTCTTTGGTGTAGCTTGGCTCTCCTTCATCTTTTGCGGCATGGGTTGGATAGGGGTTTTCCAACTCTTTTCCACTCCTTAAAGTGATTGCACTTACGTTCTCCTTAGGAGGTACCTTTGGTTGCGATGGGATCCTTTGTTGACCTAGTGTCTTGAGCTCGCTCATGTCACTAGCCAATTGACTTATTTGTTTCCTCATCATCTCCATAGCTTCTCTCAATTGTTGCATCTCGATAGCTTGCGAAGATTGTTGGAAATTAGGCCTTTGATAATTCATTGGCCTTCCTTGATAGTTACCTTGGTTCCCATATTGTTGACTTGGTTGCTCGGCTCTCCAATAAGGTTCAGGCTTCCTTTGATATGCTCCTTGCATTCCAACAGCATTGACTTCTTGCGCGGTGTGTTCCAAAGAAGGGCACTTATCAGTGTAGTGTCCTTGCTTACAAATTCCACAAACCTTAGGCACACTTAAAAAATTCGCATTGAATAAATCAGTGAGCGCAGCGACTTGTTGATTTGTCTCTTGAAGTTGTTGCTCCAGTGAGGTGGAATGGATAGAGACTTCATTGATTCTTCTTGTATCGCCTTGTCTTGAATAGTCTTCTCGAGATCCGAATTGTTGAGTGTTGGCAGCCATGTTCTCCACTAAAGTCCAAGCATCGGTGGGAGTTTTGTCTATGAAAGCACCTCCACTTGCAGAATCTATGGAAGATCTGTCAAACGGTAGTAATCCTTCGTAGAAGTATTGGATCAGCAACTGTTCAATGATTTAATGATTGGGGCAGCTCGCACATAGTGTCTTGAAACGTTCCCAATATTCGTGCATTGTTTCTCCATGGCGTTGCTTAATTCCGCAAATCTCCTTCCTTATACTTGATACCTTGTGAGCAGGAAAGTACTTTTCCAAGAACAACTTCTTAAGGCTCGTCCAAGATGTGATTGAACCGGTTGGTAAGAGGTACAACCAATCTTTTGCACGATCAACAAGAGTGAACGGAAAGGTTCTTAGCTTGAATTGGTCTTCAGTGATACCTTGAATATTTGTTGATGTGCAGGCAATCTGGAAATCGGTTAGATGTCGGTGAGGATCTTCTCCAGACAGTCCGTGAAACTTAGGTAAAATCTGAATAAATCCAGATTTAATCTCAAAATTTGCAGTCGTATCCGGGTATCGAATTGCTAAGCGTTGCGCATTGACGTTTGGTGCGGACAGCTCTCTCAAAGTTTTAGGTTCTTCTTCGTTTGCCATGTCTTGTGACGATGTTGAAGCAGCAGATCTAGGAGAAGTTGATTGAGAACTTGAATTGGATGACTCCTCTTCTTGTTGTCGATTTGATTTCTCCTTCCTTAGCGAAAATAGTGTTCTTTCTGGCTCTAGATCAAATTCAAAATCTTTTGTACCACTACTTCTTGTCTTTGGCATGCAGATTCCTAATAAAACTCAAAAACTCAAAAGAAAAATTGTTAGTAGTAAAAGTTCTTAAACAAAATTAAAATTAAAGACAGAAAATAAAAGAAAAAATATATATTTTTTTAATAAAAACGCAAAAACAAGAAATTTTTTTTTATGACGCAAACTTTTTTTTTTTTTAGAAAAACGCAAAAACCCTTTTTTTTATGACGCAGAAACAAATTTTTTTTTTTTTATGACGCAAAATTTTTTTTTTTCGACGCAAAACACAAAACAACTTTTTTTTTTCAAAAACGCAAAACTAATAAATTAAAAACGCAAAAAAAAACTTTTTTTTTTACGAAAAACACAAGACACACAAAATTAAAAACGGAGTTTTTTTTTTAGATCAAAAACGCAGATACAAAGAGAAAATTTGCGGGATTCGTCTTCAGATTAGTCTATTTTTCCTTCCCCTGGCAAAACCAGAAAAGTTCCCTTCCCCGGCAACGGCGCCAAAATTTATGATCGGTCGTTAACAATCATAAAAATAAAATCCCAACAAACTCCTAACTAAGTAGATAGGGCAAGTAGGGGTCGATCCCACAGAGAAGGGTGATAGATTTTATCCGAAAATTTAGTCCTTAAAATCTCTCAAAACAGAACACAGAAAACAGAGGTTGACAGAAAACAATTAAACATAAAAACAATTAAACTAGAAAACAAAGCAGAGTAAATTAAATCTAAGTATATAGCAGATAAGAAAGAAAACAATAATTAAGGATATACTTCTTCACCAATGGTAGAAAACAATCAAATTAATTATGGGTCCTTGATTTAAAAGATAAATTCAATATTAAATTCAAGATGTTAAATGACCTAGGGAAAACCCTAACATGCTATTTAGGTAAGATTTCTCGCAAGAGCTTAAATTACCCCTTTTTCCTCCTAACTCATCAATTAGCCGCAAAGCCTTAAAGATTTGCTAGGATTCAAAGCATTAAGTTTTATTAATTCTTTCACACATGCTTAATAAATAAAACCATACAACAACCAGATAAATCTGATCACTGACATGCAAACCCAATTAACCCGCCGTCAAGCGCAGCTAATTTGCTACATACGATCAAACATGAACGTCAATCCGCTATTTGATCTAGCCAACAATCTCTCAAATTACCTCTTTACTGGCCACATAAATCAATAAAGATCAAGATTGTAGAATTATAACAGAGTTTAACATGCTATCTATCAAGAATAAAATACCAAATTATAAGAACAGAAATCTCACCATATTTAATTGATTGAATTCACCAAAGGATCAGAAGTATTAAGAATTTAGCTACCCATGGATTTGGGACAATCCATGAGAGGCATAAGAGTACTTACAGGACCTTGGAGGGGCGAAATCTCCTTGACAAAATAGCTAGGTATGCCGCACCTCCCTATTGCTAGAGAGGGGGGACGGCACCCTTTGCCTAAAAAAACTAGATCTAAAACTAATTGGTGTATAAAAGTATGTAGGTGTGTAAAGGTGTGTGATTTGTGATACAGGAGGTGGCTATTTATAGTGGAACTAACCCTAGGAATTCCAATCCTAACTTGGAAAGGAGTCTAGGCCGGTTTTAGGGTCTAACTTGGAGTCCAAGTTGGATTAAAAGTCACCCTAGAGTAGAATCCAAGTTAAAATAGGATCCTGAAATTTTGCTGAATTCGTGCAGAAACTTCAACGGCAGTTTCGGACTTGAAAACGGCAGAACTGGGTCTTGGACTTCAAAGGAAAGTTGTAGATCTCGGAGTTAGCTTTCCAACAAGTACTCATGGGCTTCAAACAGAGGTCTGAGTAGAATGTTATGAATTTTCTACCAAAACTGCTCCTGAATCCTAATCCTGTTAGGACTATAATCGGGAATCTACGGGATTTTGGTGTTTCCTTGGATTTAGGAGTCATTAATTGGGATTTTAATTCCAATTAATATTTTATATGGGTTGAGTATCTTCCCATATAAATTATCCATAAATTCCAAAGCTTGAGGGTTTCTTCATGACTTGTCTTCAATTAAAACTCCAATTCTTCAATTCTTCCTCTTGAAATAAATCTCCAATGGTCTTCAAGTCTTCAAATTATCTTCAAATGGTCTTCAAACACGAACTTCGCATCTCCAAATCTATGCTCAAAATTGCTTTGCTCAAATCTGTGTAAAAAGTCATCAAAATAGTTACAAAAATAGTGAAAAATAACAATTTCTCATTTTCACATCACTTAAAGACTAAAAACACAAATATTAATAAAATAGCATATAATAAAGCATAAATGGGTCTAAAAACATAATAAAATAGCTATAAAAATAGGGTTGTTTTTGGCTCAATCAGGTTGAAACATGCAATACATGATTTAGTGAGATCAAGAAGGTTGAGCTTCGGAAATGCAACTCCGGCAAATCAAGTAGGTATGGTGGGAAGATTTGAGACAGTTAAGAGTCAAGTTTGGGAAGTGGTTACTCCAATGGCCACAGTGTACGAAGCTTTGGTGAAAACAGAAATGTTAGCCCAGGAGAGTTCGGGGAGGAAGATTTAGATGGGGTATGCCCATACCATGGTTTGGGGCATGGAATTCAAGGATGCCACGGTTTCAGGGAGGAAGTTCAAAACCTGATGGATGATAGAGCAATTGAGTTTTATGTGGAGGGTAAGGGAAAGGAGGTTAGCGTGGTGATAGAAGAATACATTCAACCATTCATCCCGACCCCTCCAAGGATGAGAACTCGGCCATTTATGCCAGCTCCACCCGTAGGTTCACCATAACCTTTCATACCGAGACCGCCAACAATACTACCCGCACACATGCAAAGGCCGATCGCTCCTGCAGTTGTGATACCTCCACAACCATTCCCCTACAAAGATAGCCATCAGGTACCGTGGAGGTATGACTGCAAAGTGGTTACGCCATCAGGAGAAAGCAGCTCAGCTAATGTGACCGGCGTGGGAAGAATGACAAGTAGCAGCCGAGTATACTCGCCAGAGATGACGGAATCGGTTCAGAAAAGGAATGAGGAAACCGTGAAACCGGAAGCAAACATGCGGGAGTCAGAGAGGGTGCTTAGATTTAGAGAGGAAGAAACAGTTCAGAAACCCATGTTAGAGCATGAAGAATGCGAATTTCTGAAGATTATTAAGCAGAGCGAGTACCGGGTAATTGAACAGTTAAATAGGTTGCCAGCCAGGATTTCTATTCTTAGCCTGCTATTGAACTCTGAGGCACATCGAAAGGCGCTGTTGAAAGTTTTAAATCAATTTTATGTGTCTCAGAATATTAATGTTGCTGATCTGGATCACATGGCAGGAAACATATCAACACATGGGTTCATAGCCTTTGTTGAGAAAGATATCCCAAAGGGAATGAGAAATAGTATAAAGGCGTTGCATATCACGATCAGATGTCAAGAGGTGAGCATGGGCAATGTCTTGATTGACAATGGTTCTGCCCTGAATATTTTACCCCTTAAGATGCTCAAGAGATTACCGGTAGATGAAGCCCGCATTTAAGCCAATCACCTGATCGTGAAGGCTTTTGATGGCACCATGAGGAGTGTCATAGGAGAGGTGGAGATAACCATTGAAGTGGGAGGAGTACCATTCCCCTCAGTGTTCCAAGTGCTGGATATACAACACCATTCCTATTCATGCCTGTTGGGAAGACCATGGATACACCAGGCAGGGGCCGTCCCATCAACCTTACATCAGGTGGTCAAATTCCTTACCCCGGAAAAGTTTGTCGAGGTCAAAGGGGAAGAAGATTTTGTAGTAGCAAATTCCTTACCCCAGAAAAGTTTGTCAAGGTCAAAGTTTGTCAGGTGGTCAAACAGAAGGTTTTTCCTATGTTGAACCACTAGAGGGGTCATATGAATGCCCCTTCAGGACTTTTGAGGTTGCCAAGGACATCCCAAAAACCATGATGGACTACTCTGTCATGAGTATCAGGTGCATGATGAGGAAAGGATTCGAAGAAGGAAAAAGGACTAGGAAGGGACTTGCACGGGATTACACAGGCTGTTGACATACCTGTACATGAGGGCCCCTTTGGATTGGGAATCAAGCCGACGGCTAAGGACTGGGTAGAAGCTGAAGAGAGATTAAAAAAAGAGAAAGCTAGCGAGGATGGGATACAGAGTAGAAGAAGAGAAGATAAAATTCCCACCTTTGTTTGAAACTTTCAAGTTAGCTGGTTGGGTCAACAGTGACAGGGCAGGGGAAGAGCCAGAGATAGTAAAGCAGGTGCAAGATCTGGATGTCAATGCTGTCTCAGATGATGGTCCAGAGGAGAATGATTGCCCGTGGATTCGTGAGTTAGCCCCAGGAGAGGTTTTGAGCAACTGGATAGAGTATGAGAGAGCAATCTTTGTTGATGACCCAAAAATGTAATAATCTTTAATCTTAAAACTAGTACCCCCAAAGAATGTCAATGAAAATACCATGTTTGGATTTCTCTTTTCAAAATATCAAACTATCATGTGTTCACTTTCTTTTAAGTCAATGAAATGCACCGCAAAGTTTCATCCACACATCTTTTACTATATTTTCATTTTCATTCTTATTCATTCATTATTACTAGCTATATATATAGATATATATATATATATATTTATATATTTTCTTTGGTATATATATTTTTGTTGCTTTATTTCTCAGGCCGATTGACAATGAATGCAAAGACGCGCATGACGAGCCAGGATTCGACTTCGAGAAACCGGTTTTTGCCGACGAACCCGACGATGAAGACATTGAGGACCAGGCCTTACCCCCAGACCTTTTGAGATTGGTAGAACAGGAGGAAAAGCAGATATTGCCACATAAGGAGTTCACAGAATCGATTAATTTGGGTACGGAGGAAGAACCCAGGGAGTTCAAAATTGGCACTACTCTGTTGGAGAAAGAGAGACAAGAGTTGATAGAGTTGTTGAAGGAAAATGCCGATGTATTTGCATGGTCGTATCAAGATATGCCAGGTTTGGATCCGGAAGTGGCAGTACACAAGTTACCTATCAGACCAGAATGTAAGCCGGTTCAACAGAAGTTAAGGAGAATGAAGCTGGATATGCTGTTAAAGATTAAGGAAGAAGTCAAGAAGCAGCTTGATGCGGAATTCTTGGAAGAAGCGAAATACCCAGAATGGCAAGCAACTATAGTCCCAGTACCGAAGAAGGATGGAAAAGTCAGAATGTGCATGGACTATCGAGACTTGAATCAAGCTAGCCCTAAAGATAATTTCCCTCTGCCACATATTGATGTACTAGTAGATAACGCTGCGGGCTTTTCACTGTTCTCATTTATGGATGGATTCTCAGGATATAATCAGATAAAGATGGCTCCAGAAGATCAGGAGAAGACTGCGTTTGTTACGGCCTAGGGAGGGTTTTGTTACAAGGCCATGCCATTTGGATTAAAGAACGCTGGGGCAACATATTAGAGGGCCATGGTGAATCTGTTCCATGACATGATGCATAAGGAGATTGAAGTATATGTGGATGATATGATTGCCAAAGCTCGATCAGTGAAGGAGCACATAGTGAATTTAAGAAAGCTTTTTGAAAGGCTTCGAAAGTTCCAGCTTAAGCTTAACCCGGCAAAATGCAATTTTGGAGCCACATAAGGGAAATTACTCGGATTTGTAGTCAGTGGAAAGGGAATTGAGGTAGATCCGGACAAAGTGAAGGCCATTCAAAACTTACCTCCACCGAAGAACCAGAAGAAGGTTAGAGGATTTTTGGGTAGATTGAACTACATAACTCGCTTCATCTCTCAACTAACAGCAAAGTGTGATCCGATTTTTAAATTGCTTAAGAGGAAAAATCCAGGAGAATGGGATGAAGATTGTCAGGCTGCTTTCGATAAGGTTAAAGAATATCTATCCAACCCACCAGTGTAAGTACCACCAGTGAGAGATAGGCCAATAATCTTATATCTTACAGTGCGCGAGAATTCGATAGGATGTGTGCTGGCCCAACAAGATGAAACTGGAAAAAAGGAGCAGGCAATTTATTACTTGAGCAAGAAATTCACCGATTATGAGGCCAAGTATTCGGATTTGGAGAAGATGTGCTGTGCGCTTGCTTGGGCGACTCATAGATTAAGGCAATACATACTCTATCACACCACTTGGCTGGTCTCCAAGTTGGACCCGATCAAGTACGTGTTTGAGAAGCCCGGATTATCAGGAAGGATCGCTAGATGGCAGGTTTTGTTGTCCGAATATGACATAGTGTATGTGTCTTAGAAAGCCATTAAAGGAAGTGCGGTAACAGAATTCTTGGCTGACCGGGCTAGCAAAGACTATGAACCAGTACATTTCGAGTTCCCAAATGAAGACTTGATGGCAATATGTCAAGTAAAGGAGGTGAAAGAAGAAGAAGACACATGGAAAATGTACTTTAATGGGGCAACAAACCTGTCGGGGCAAGGGATAGGTGCAGTATTGATATCCCTAGAAGGCGATTATCTCCCAGCCATAGCTCGTCTAGAATTTCCAGCCACGAATAACGTATCGGAATATGAAGCCTGCATTTTGGGAGTTCAAATGGCCCTAGATAAGAAAGTAAAAAGAATGGAGGTTTATGGTGATTCAGCCTTGGTGATTTACCAAATGAAAGGAGAATAACAGACAAGAGACCCAAAGTTAATCAAATACCGAGATCATATAGCAGAATTAACCAAGTCCTTTGAAAAGATCACATTTCATCATGTGCCTAGAGAGGACAATCAGTTGGCTGATGCACTAGCAACCCTCTCGTCCATGTTCAAGATAGGGACCAACACTGAGATTCGACCAATCCAGATTCAGATGAAAGATTCTCCAGCGCATGTAATGAGTGTGGAAGATGAAGTAAATGGGAATCCATGGCATTTTGACATTCTCCAATACATCAAATACCAGAAGTATCCAGAACATACCACAGAAAATGACAAGAGGGTGATTCGAAGGATGGCGATGGGTTATCTGCTAGAAGGTGACATCTTGTACAAGAAAAGTCGAGATCAAACATTGCTCAGGTGTGTATGTTCAGCAGAGGCCAGGAAAATCAAGAAGGAAGTTCACGAGGGATCATGTGGTAGCCATGTCAGTGGACATAAGATGGCGAGACAGATCATGAGAGCAGGGTATTACTGGTTGACGTTGGAAACTGATTGTATCAAATATGTCAGGAAGTGTCACAAGTGTCAGATTTATGCCGATCAGATTCATGTGCCCCCAAACCCATTACATGTGATGTCGGCCCCCTGGCCATTCTCAATGTGGGGCATAGATGTGATTGGGGTTATCAATCCCAAAGCTTCGAATGGGCATAGGTTCATATTGGTCGCAATCGATTACTTTACGAAGTGGGTTGAAACAGCTTCTTATGCGAGCGTTACCCAGGCAGTGGTCACCAAATTCATTAAGAAAGAAATCATCTGCCGATACGGGTTGCCAGAAAGGATCATTACTGACAATGCGTCCAACTTGAACCAAGGACTGGTAGAAGAAACATGCAAGCAATTCAAGATCACACATAGCAACTCCACCTCATATAGACCTAAGATGAATGGGGCGGTAGAAGCAGCCAATAAGAATATCAAGAAGATTGTGGAGAAAATGACGGAGACATACAAGGATTGGCATGAGAAACTTCCTTTCGCTCTCCACGCTTATCGAACTTGTGTCAGGACCTCAACTGGGGCAACTCCGTACTCATGGGTATACGGAATGGAGGCAATGTTACCCATCGAAGTGGAAATACCTTCCCTGCGGGTATACCGAGAAACTAAGTTAGAGGATTCTGAATGGGTCCAAGAGAGATACGACCAGCTTAACTTGATTTATGAAAGAAGACTAACAGCTTTGTGCCATGGTCAGATGTACCAAAAGAGGATGGAATGGGCATTCAACAAGAAAATACGCCCTAGAGAGTTTAAAGTGGGAGATCTGGTACTGAAGAAGATTATACCAGAACAACGTGACCCAAGAGGCAAATGGGCACCGAATTGGGAAGGCCCATTCGTAGTAAAGAAAGCATTCTCAGGCGGGGCGTTAATTTTGCAAGAAATGGATGGAGAAGAGTTCCCAAGACCCATCAACTCTGATGCGGTCAAGAAATACTATGCTTAAAAAAAACTCATCCTAAAAAAGAAAGAGGTTGGAAAAAGAGAAAATAAAATAAGGAGGGATCCAAGTCGAAAACCCGCAAAGGGCGGCTTGGGTCCATCGGGGGTCACTTGAGTTGAAAACCCGAAAAGGGCGGCTCAAGTGAAGGATGGAAAAGAAGGAGCTTGAGTCGAAAACCAGAAAAGGGGAGCTCAGGTAAAAGATAGGAGGATGTAGTCTGCTAGCAACATTTCAAGAAAGTATCCTAAGGTCAAAAGGGTAAGGATCTGGTCCAAACTGAGTTGGGTAAGGTAGAATCAAAACTAACCTCGATGAACCCTTGGCAAACGTCACAAATTCGTCGTCGGATTATTCATCGACATGAGGTTCTATTTATTCAACACTTTCTTGTTGGTACTCCTATATATATATATGTTAAAATTCGTTGTTATATAAGATTTCCTCTTTCTTATTTGTACATGTTTCTTGACTAATGAAATTTCAAAATTTAGTAATGTTTGTTTTACATCACTATGATCTTTCTTTCAAAATTTATTAAAAACCTACATGGGAACAGTCGCTTTCAACTATTCTAAAAGGGTATTAGTAAAGGATGCGAAGATATATAAGGTCATCATCTAAGAAAAGGGTTTAAAAAGAAAGAAGGGAATAGGGCAAAAGATTGATACCAATACAGAGGCAGAGTACTAAAAGAAGTTAAAATAAAGTAGTGGACGAGGGTTCATGAGAGGAGGCCAGCAGGTCAAGAGCCTAAGAAATGTGCAGGGAAGAAATGCAAGACCATGGAGTGATTTGACAAAGAAAATAAAAATCAAACAATCAAAATCAACGCATCATACTTTTTTGCATCTTTGCATTGACATGCATTACCATAGCATCAACATCATGCATCTTAACTGCATACAAGAATGCATTTGAGAACCTTGCAGGAAATATTTTCATGGACAGAAGAAGCTCTCAACTAGCACTCGAAAGATGATAACCTCAAATTGGTCGGAAGACGACCTTGTTAGAAAGTATACTGGGAGATAGTTATCTAGAGCTAGGTTCTCAAAAGACAACCAAAAGGAGACTTATCAAATTTAGAAATCCAGAAAAGCGAATTGGAAGACAGTTCAAAGGATAAGCGGAAGACGGTTCTTTTGAGAGTAAATTGGAAAACAGTTTAAGGGATAAGCGGAAGACGGTCCTTTTAAGATTAAATTGGAAGACAGTTCAAAGGATAAGCAGAAGACGGTCCTTTTTATATGTGAATTGGAAGACGATTCAAAGAAGTTGGTTCGGAAGACGATTCCCCAAAGATTGAATTGGAAGACAATTCGAAGAAGTTGATTGGGAGACGATTCATCTCAAAGAAAAAGGAAACGTAAATGTGGCCTCAATAGTAGAGGGGGGTGTCTACTTCTTTGCACACTTCCTAACTCTCAAAAAGTATGCAAACTACTTCTTTGCTCACTTCTCGATAGTTGGAAAGCGTGCAAAGAGGGGCAGCTGTAGACACCCTTTTCGTCTAGTATCCTTTAGTTCAAATCAATTTACTCCTTATTTTCGTCATTTTTCGGATCCAAGGGCATTTTGGGCATTTTGCAAGTCTAGGGGCATTTTGGTCATTTCGTAAGTCCAGGGGCATTTTGGTCATTTTGCACGTCCAGGGGTATTTTGATCATTTCAGGGACACTTTTAATTAATTAATTCACTCTTAGTCATCTGGCATCCTCATGACCCTTGTTTTATTAAGTTTGCATGAGTCCATACTTACTTTCGTATCAATCACACTAAGTATAGTTTTGTTCATCCACATTCAGCATGTTCATATTTATTTGCTCATTGATCATAGATAGTGGTACATCCTTGTTAGGTAGAATCATATTTGTTTGTCTATTAGTCGCATTTAGAGGCACATGTTTATTAAGCATATTCATATTGGACCTCATACTTTTAGGGACATATTTGTCATTCATAGTTAGGCATTGACAAGGTACTCTTAGGCCATATTCAAAGGTAATTTATTTTATTTACTTGCACTTAGTTCACAAGAGATTTTCCACTTCATTTCATAATTTCCAAAGTTTAAATTACAAAATAAGGAGCACAAAGTCAAATTGGTTACAAAGCCAACTTTCCCAAAAGAAGAAAAAAAGAAAATTTCGCAGTCTTGTTTACAAATGCAATTTCCACAGGTGAAACCAAATTGGCCGCTTGGGTTGCATCCTGTTTTCCCAGTTCAGAGGCCACTTCTAGGGAGGGTTCCTTCTTTTTCCTTGTTGTTTCTTGTCCCTTATCGACGAGATCAAACCTGCACACTGAAAAAAGACTGCAAATTGACAAAAAAAATGTGTTCCCCAAGCTTATGATAATACACTATTAGTTAGTGTTCACCAGGGTCTGTTATGGCCACAAAAAAAATGAACAAGCAAAAACTTAGTAGGCAACATGCAGTGCACCTCAGCCTCGAGGTCTTTTAAAAGACCTCATTATGATGAGCTATGCACTAGGAAGGTGAGAAAGACAAAAAGCAATGAACAAAGGCAACAAGACATATCATGACACAATGCAGTAGAGAACATGGCAAGAAACATTCAAAAAGAGGAGCCGAGACAGAAAAGTGTAAGGCCTGGGGAAACTTCAGTATATGCATTGGCTTAGGATCGGAGAAATGAGATGGAGACTCAAGTCTCAAAAGTTCCAAACCATAGCCAAAAGAGCAACAAGAACAGACAAGAACAAAGTAAAATGCAGTCAGAATGGAATATTAGTACTTAACATCAGAGGAAAGAAAACCAGGAAGTGAATAAGCAACAAGACACTATCAATAGAATGGGTTCAAGGCAGCAAACAAGAAGCAGCAAAGAGGCTTAGCAGAGATATTCAAATGAGAGTTATTCATGAGCATGAACAGCTTCAGGTCAGGCACTTCCTAAGGCATGAAAATAAAAGGATCATAGGTTCAGGGCAGGGAATTGCTAACAATATGACCACTAGGAAGCACAGGGGAGGTCCAAAGAGAAATAAAGACTAGGTGCAGCAAGTTCAAGACATTATTTCAGGGTAAACAGGACAGTAAAAGAGAGCAAGAAAAACACAATTCATTGAAACCAAGCACAATTCACATATGGCAGATTATGTCAAGCTCAAAGCGTTAGCATAAACAAAAAGGCAATATGGCTAGCTCACATGTCAAAGTTGACAGAATTTGGTGGCAAAATACTCAAATGGCATTTCAACAACCGAGTGACAAGTGCCCAAAAGCAGTCATCAATAAGCCACTAAAATTCAACAAAAAAAAACAAACAGAATTGCTAGGGCAAGTGATAAGTTCTGCAACTGAGCAAGGCAAGTTAGTGGTAGGAGCATTTCCCATTCATAGCACCCAAGTTCAGTTTGTAGTCAAATACAGAGAAAGCAAGATCATCAATAGAACAAGTCCCTCGAGCAAATTTCAGCAGGCATATGAAGTTGAATGTATGTGTAGGAAAGTGGCATTCAAATACAGTGCAATTAGGAACTTTCAATGACAGGATCAGAAAGTCACAAATTCATCATTATATGAGCATAACAGGACAACAGACTCAATATGCAGAAGTAAGGAACCAAACAGAACTTGGCATCCCAAAAGATAAAAAAATGAAGCATTTGCCTCGGAAGCAATTAAAGCCTAGAAAATAAGGAGGGATTTCACTTTTCTTCCACACCTTTTTCCAGTTCAGGATACATTACTAAAGTGCAAACTCAGTCATCATAATTTAAGTCAAAATTAAATTTCAGAGGGGACCAAAATAGGACTACTTCATCAACAAGGATCATACCAGCAGAGCAATCAAAAAGGCAAATCAAGCAAAACAGAGCGCAAAAACAGAGTCAAACGAATGCAATGCAAAAGTTAAAAGTCTCACCTGGTGGCTACTGGTTGACTCAACTCATTCGGTCCGCTCTTTGTCTCAATCCAAAAAACATGTGCTAAAAATCAAATTGGAGGAGGATTAAGCGAGTAGAGGCCAAGTCGGCTGCCAGGTCACCATTTCCTGCAAGACAAATTAGCAAAACAGAATTGGTTTGGAAAAAAACAAACGAAAATTGAGTGGTTTGAGAGGTCTCACCTGACAACTCATCAAAGATTGGCTTTTATCTCCAAGGCTAGGGTATTGAAACGCCCCATATATATTCTTCATTTTGAGAGTGGAGAGGTACAGATTTTTTGGGAAGAAAATTGGGAGCAAAATTTAGGGTTTTTTTTTGGGAAATCTTTGTGCAATTGAAAAGAAAAAACAACGAGAGATAGAAAGGGGCCTGGTAGTGAAAAATCGGGACCAATCATCAAAGGATTGGCTTGAAAAATCACTTTGCCCCTTGGAATCTCGGTTCCTTGAAGTTTTTTTTATCTCAAAAAGTTTGTTTTTCTTACTGGGTTTTAAAAGTCGGGCTTGTACACTTCAAATCTAAGCTCTGTTTATGGTGGAAGTGATGATTGAGGGAGTGTTTAAGTGAGTTTCAAAAAGTTGGGCAAGATTTAGGGTTGAAACAATGGTGAAGAGGAAGAAGAAGAAAGGGAGTGCGGCGCTAAAAGAAGCTAGTAGAAGAGATCTAGGGTTATAAGCCCTTTTAGACCAAAACGACGCCGTTTTGGTGGAGGTAATTTTCCATCCCTTTCAATTTAGCCCATTTTTACGTGATTTGTGCAATTTTGGGCCTGCCAACTGCCTTTTTTTCTTTAATTTGGGCTTGATATTACTTGATTGATGCAATTTGAGACTGGTTATGCTTAATTCCTGCAATTTGAGGCTTGTTTGGGTGTGATTACTTTAAATTGAAAACTTGTTTAGGCTCCTTCTCTTACAAAGATACTAAATTTGAGTTTTTTTTGTTACTTGGGCTCTTATATGTATAAAAAATCCTAGCTTTTGATTTCTAAAGTTAAAATCTTGAATGCTTTGGAATAAATTAGTCTTTGTGTTGAGTGTTAAGTTGAGTTTAGTTTAATTGGCCATGAATTGTTTAAAATTAGGATCTTTAACCTAAAAATTAGATTTTTATTTAATTGGTTGATGTTATTGGGCATTGCTTGCAATTTTGATTTGAAAATGCATTGATGGAGTATTTTTGTCTTTTCGGGTTGATTTAAGTATGTGAGGTCGAAAGCTTGGACTTTTTGAGTTTAAATTGACTTGAAATTGATTTTTTTTAATCTAACTTTAAGAATTGTAGATTAAATTGCTTTTGTTATTGAATTTTTGAGATTTATGTTTGAAAATGCCTGAAATTTAATTACTTGAGTTAGTCTTGATTTGGGAAAT